>WBNH01009055.1:318778-363419 GCA_013401255.1 Urocolius indicus
TGGGATGTTACCCAGAGCAGAGCAGAGCAGAGCTGAGCCCCAGCCAGGGGTCTGCCGGCGGAGGACCGGGACAATCGCCCCCAGCGAGCCCCCTTGCCCACCCCTGAAGGGCAAGACGTGCGGAAAGGGAGAAGGAGGAGAGGATGGGGAGGCTGCCGTGCCCGTCACCTTGCTGCAAGCCCCGCAACCGCGCTCCTCGCCGCGGCCGGAAAGGCGGCTCGTTCCCTCCCCGCACGCGCCGCCGTCTGCAGCTGGCCGCCCCGCGCTCCGCGCCGCGCCGCGCCGCGCGCTCCGNCAGCTCTCCCGTTGCCCCTGGATGCTCGGTTAGGTACGTGATGGCATCGGAGTGCCAGCTGCGTTAATCCCTTCTGCAAGTACCATGCACACTTTCACCTCTTTCCCGCGTTTGGTGTTTTAAACGGCAGCTGTATCTTAACTCAGAACCTTCCAGCACATCTGGCTTCTTTCACAAATTAGTTAAAATTAATTTAGAAGTGAGCAAAGTGCATAAATAGTTCAATTACCTTTCCAGCATAGCTGACTGTATCTAATTTTGAATGCCGGCTGACATCCTGATGACCTAATTCATCTAATCTTGTAACGTGAGCTTTATTCCCTAGACTTTAGTAACACTCTGCTTTTTAGGTTTCTATTTACTGCGTGTTGGAAGGTTTTGATAGTGGGAGAGGGACAGAGACTGCAGGGGGGGGAGCTGATTCAGGGCTGATTCCTTCCAGCTCCTCATTGGAGGTGCTGAGCCCATCAGCGAAGCTGTGATGTCTCTGCAAAAGCATAGCTAAGAACAGAAAATTTGTGGAGAAAGGAGGTGGGATCAAAAAGAGTAGGAAACAACAGGGAATGCCGAGGCCAGAGAGAGAGGAGGAAGAGGAAGAGTAGGAGGAGTTGGTGGAGATGCTCTATGGCAAAGGACCACATCCTCTGGAAAACCCAAAGGAGCTGTGGCAAGCCCACACCGAAGAACATTTTCCTGAAGAACTGCCACACAGAGAGAAACCATGCCAGAGCAGAGGAAAAGTGTTAGAAGGAAGGAGCAATGGAGAGAAACCATTACATACTGACTGTACCATCCCCCTGCCATTATACACCCCGACCCCCCTCTAGTCAGGGAGAGGAATCTGGAATGAAGCTGAGCCTGGGAGAGATGGGAGAGAAGTTGGTATTTAGACATATGTCAGATTTCAATTGGTAATAAAATATTATTTGCAATCTTATGTTCTTCCTGTTTTCTCCCCCATCCTATGGGGCAGGGCGTGGAGCTCTGAGCACTTGGGTGGAAGTGTGGCTGTTAGCCAATTCTAACCCGCCACAGGTTGCTAAGTATGTCAAGTAGTGTAGTAGCTGAAAGTATTTTCCTTGGAAAAAAAAAATCAGTTACTTTCAAACTTGAAACTAGGAGCAAGTCCATCAAGAGATTCTTAGACCTAATAAGAAGAAAAATGCCACTTCATACAAAAAGAGAAGCAAATATGAGATTGTGATCTTAGCAAGTTTTGAGTTTGGTCATAAACTGTATCTACAGACAGATAGTAAAGTATGAATTAAATACGCTAACCTGCATCTTACACTACATAATGCATGCCATTTTTTTCCTAAACCTGTATCACTAAAATCAATGAGAATCTTGTCACCAGTCTGACAGATACAGAAGATGATTTCCAGATTAGGATTTATATGCCTGGCTCTGAAAAATGCTACCTATCCAGAATGATATTGTATTCCATAATAAATGAAATGTAACATTCAAAGCAAAGGGATCGAGGGACTGCACAGAGGCTAAATCAGAATCAATGAAACAGTCACATTATTCTCAGGGCAGATTATACAGTCAGTCCCTTATACAGTCATTGTCCAACAATCCAGTTTGTATTTGTCAATGTTAATTTCCTACAAATCACTGTGTCCTTTGGCAAACAAGAAATTTATCTATAAAGCTAATGATTATTTTTTTTTTAAAGAAGAATGATACTTTTCTGAAAGCATCCCAAATCCCTGAATTTGTGGTTTCACTTACCTGTCAATCAAAGAAATCTATTTTAGTCTTGTTTCATCTGTGCTTCGCAATTTCATCGAGATAATATTATTCAGTACTTTTAACTCACAGTACATCTTTCCATACTTAGACAAGGGGAATAAAGGTGGCTGGGATTTGCATTCAGGAACAATCTGTAGAAAAGGGAGCTCCAGTATGGTTTGGGTTTTACAAAAGTTTTGTCTGAAAGGTGTCATGATTTGTCTAAAAAGTGATCTTCCACACCTATGACTGCAGTTTCTACTGAGAACACATACTAAAGGATCAATTATATGTAATTTTGCCTGAACTAAGCTTTTTGAAGCCTTTAATAATTCTAAATGTATTCCTTATGATTTTAAGCACTCTGATCTCCACATAATTGGTTTAAGAGCCTCATTCTGATCAAGGACCTTACACAAGTTGGTAATTCCATTTATTCAAGCACATAAAAAATGATACTTGATTGAAATGGCGGTTTGAAGATACAAAACTAAGAAGTTTTCCTTTTTTGCCTTAATAATTTCATTGCTCTTCAGAGATTAAATTTACGTATCTTGAGAATTATTATTTTCTTTATTTGTACTGTTCTTGCATTTCTCACAGCAATTGTATCTGTGTTTTTACATCCTGATGTGCCTAACAATAGCATCTTCAAGATGTGACAGGGAATCCAGCACTGCAGTAGCGATAAGTGAGTAATAGTAATGGTAACGGGTACATAATTTTACACTGAGAGTTTAGAAACTCTGACTAATAGCTCTTTTTGTCATTGTCCAGTTAAGAAGCATTGCTGGTTTTAGTAAAAAAAGTCTCTCATCAATGTAAAAATATATTTTCCAAGTTTTCAATCATATAGATTTTTCAAATATTAAGACTTACCAAGTTAAAATCATGACTGTTCTGGTTGCTTTAGCTCTAATAGAGTGAGGAAGCCTACAGGGAGAAAGCAAAGCTGGTGTAGCTGGTAATATACTTGTAGAAGGTTACAAGATTGTCGTAAGCAATATGGATGTTGCATAAGATGTATGGAGAGATGAAAAATGATGGAGTATACACATATCTATGTATGTTTTATACACCTCTGCGTTATGTGAAAAGGTGTTGGAATGACATAATAGATGCACAAGGAGATATACTGGAAGAAAAAAATTATGTATATAGGTTAATGATGAAACAGAGAGTCATGCTGAGAAATCACTAGGAAACACAAAGAAATTTATGCCCTGAACACCATGTCTAAGAAGCACTTTGCCCAATTCCTGCAAATAAAAATGTGTTAAGGCACTAAGTATGGAGTTAAATTTACTGAAATATAATAACACAGCCCTTGCAGTTAAAATAAATGTAAAGGAAATATGGTGAAGGGAATCCCAAGGAAGATCTATCTGTCTCTCATTGCCTACATTCAAAACGAGATTTACCTTGTCACTGGTGGCAGATGTTGCTCTAAATCTATTTTTAGACCAAAGAGTCATTATTTCTGGAGTCTCTGTCAGTGGTGGAAATGCCACACTAATCTTTGTCCGTGACTTTTTCTAGTCTAAGTTCAGAAGAGGTTTCCAATACCCGAAACAAATTTTCTTTGTTGCAATTTAAGCTTATAACTTCTTATGGTGAATCTATTCACCAAAAGCACAAAGAACAAATTACTGTCTTCCTCTGTTCATTGGTGTCTTCTATATTGTGAACTCCTGTACCCTTTTCCCATATTTCCTTCCTGTGATGTGTTTGTTACTGGATTTTTACCCCATTCCTTTAATCTTACACCACAGTTTTGAGACCTCTGACCAGTTTATTAACCTGTTGGATCTTTCAAATTGATCTACATTTTTTTTTAATCATCAGTGCCTGGAACACTAGAATACCTTCTTTATGCCTTCCCACTGTTGAATGGAATGGAACAATTACTTCATAAGCAACAATTATTTTATCTTGATATGATATTTTGTATCAAATATGTCCTCTCTACTAACTATTTTTTTAGTACCTTGCAGAAACTTAGAAATCATGTACTGAATTAACTGCCCCTGTGTTTTCTAGAACTTGGGAGTAGGACAACAGGAGTTGAATTTTCTTACCTTTTTTCTCCCTACTCTTTTGAAGGTGCTCCTGAAAAAAAAATAATGTATTTTTACAGTGATCTGATACCCTATTTGTTGTGTAGTTTCTCAATAACAACTGCAAACAATTCTGAGATTCTTTCAAACAATTTTGTAAATATTCATGAACAGAATTCATAAGCTGATTGAAACAATCAGATTGTTACAAAAATTACAAAATGGAGTTGTTAGAGTTGTTATAGACAAGGCCATATCTAAGCCCTTTCTTTTTTCTTGTAATTGCAGTGATAGCTGAGCTAACTCCCTACATTCCATTGACATTTGATACATAGGTTTTAAGTGATCATTTCTCCAATTTCATTGCTTACTACATTCTTCCTCCCCAATGGACATGCTCCAAAGTGTTCATATTTCTCATTCTTCATAAATATGATTAGATTGCTAAACATCTGTGAGTCTCTAATGACATAATTACTGTCAAAAAACAAGAAATCACAAAGATCCAGAAAGCATGGGAGCTCAGGTGATCAGCATCCATATCCATCCATCTTCAGAGTAAGGCTTTGATGAATGGGTTTGTCCAAGATCAGAGGCAGAAGACCATCTCAAGATAGAAAGACAGGTCTGCAGAAGTCTGCAGAGCGCTAACAAGCTTAGAATTGAAAAAGAGAATATCTTCCTGGTGTGACATCTTCGTCTGACATCTAATCTTTCTGCTGTTCTACATGGACCCAGCAAACACAGCAGATGCAGCAGGAGTTCACGTAAATAAGTCCTTGAACCCAAGCCTTCAAAAACAGGAGAACTTCATGGAGTTTGAGTTCTTCATGTAAAGCTTTTAAACACAGAAGGATCTGACTTTTTATATAATACAAGTTTTAATTTCTACACCAACCTCAGCAGCTCATGTTTGACCTAGCCTATTAAAAAAAAATATTTGTCTAGATATGAAATCTTTGTTTTTCACTTTGACTACTGAATATTTTCAGTTATTGTCACTGTCAAAGTTAAGGTTCTACATCTTAGAAAGTATGCAGTGAAAGCTTGTATTTCATAATGTACAAAATTTCAAAACCCTCTTCATGTCCAATGAACAATTTTAATAGTATGTTAAAATTTAGAACATAATATGCAGTGTCTTGATGCCAAGGACAATCTTCTATGTCTGCATGTCAAATCTTTTAGATGCGGTTTATTAATTATCAAATGAAAAGTTCTCATCAGACTGTAGTTGCATAAGTAAAATCAGAATCTTTTCCTGCACAGGAGGTTCATCTGGCACACATCACAGCTTCCAGAAAAAGCCAAATATCTCCCTGTGTCCTTGTCCCAAACACACCGTTTCAAAACACTCATTTTATGCAGTAGATATTCTGGGAACAAAATGGCCATAACATTGTTAAGATGGATGGACCTTTTAACTGAAGTCATGCTAAAGCAATGCCTGTTAAAACTTTCATGTGTAATTCACAGTCTCCTTGAAAAAAATGCATTCTCAGTTCAGGCATCTCTGATTATTTTTTGTGTGCCTGATACAGAAATATGCAGCTTCCAGTGGATTTTCAGACTCGACTCCATTTAAAGAGCTGGTAGAGCTTTATGTGTTGGACAGTGACCTATTTTAACAATCTCACACCACAAAGTCTCACTAGAAGCAATTCAGAAGTTGGGTAGGTTCTGGGTACCCTTTTGTGAGCTTTAACTTCTCTAAATTTCTATCTTATTAATAAGATAAGAACATTTGTGAGTTCAGTTTGCCTTAGCAGAGTGGACTCAACTGTCACTATATTCCCCTGACTCTATTCTGTTACTTGTCATTCAAGGCATACTTTGGAAATTCATGTTTTTGGACTGAACTTTGTCTTTAGGAGTGCATGTATTACGATCTTTATAATGTTTTTGTTCAGTTATGTGATTTTGTTACTTCAGATCCTAAGAGGAGAAAAACTGTTCACTTCTAACTTCACAATTTCCTGTAATTTCCTATCCAAGGTTTTAAGGAGTAGATAACAGTTCTCTATTGCATGTCCCCTATAGTTTCTGTTTTCCAAAGTGTATGACTGGAGAATGTCTTCCATGTAATTTTCATCCTCAGACAAAAATGACAAATAAGGATAAGGTAAGAGTGTTGTCTATTTCTACTACTTTTACCTACAGAAAGTTTCCTGTTAGCACAAATTTATTGGTCAGAAATACAGAGTTACAATATGAGTTACGCTCAACAAAAAGTACCGTGGATGATACTATGATGTGTATATTGCTGCTGAGTGACCTTATTTCATTTTGGATTTTCATGTCTGAAGTAGGCTATAAGAATCATTTTGCAAATCCACTTGTATAACTTATCTGAAAAAGTGTTTATAGTGCAGACAAAGCTAGAGGATTAAGTACATAATGAACATGTTTTTTTTTACAAATCCCAATCCAGATAGTTTCTATGCAGGTTAGATCTTCATTCTTTTGAATAAGAATGAAAATAGCATGAGAAATACACGTGCTGCATATCTGCAGAAAATATGTGGAGATTTTTGTTTTCTCTCTGAAACAAGCTTTCCTGATTTTCCCTGCGGTGGAGATCACCAATATCTCTTAAGAAATGTCTCTTCATCATACGGTTTCAAAAATCCATGAATTATTCTGATCATTGTGGTTGATTAAATAGGTGGGGGTCCTTTTTCATTCTTCATTTACCACTTTTTCCTTCTTCCTAGTAGTTCTGCACAGCTGGAGATTTTCATCCCTATTGTAGCCTTCTCATCTTAGTAAAGTTCTTTTGGCATGCTAATTAATCTCCTTTCTAATATTTACTCTCCCTGACCACAAGCTATTGTCTTCTTTTACATCTTATTTTGAAGAGACAGAGTTCTTAAAATTCTTGAATGTCTCTCTTAACAATAGCTCTAGCCTATGCCTAATGTGGGAAGCACTTAATAACAAATAAAATTCTAACATGAAGACATTTTTCATTTTTTTCCAACATTCTACATGGTTCTCCTTACTATGTTTTTTTGTGCAAAACTGAATTTAGGGTTTTGGTTTTGTTTTTTTTTTCCAAAATACAAATAAAAATAGTGACATTTTCTCAAAAAAATTAAACCAAATTTTAATCAAATTTTATTAAATACAGAAATATTCTGCTTCATATCAGTTTGTTTGTTAGGTTTTTTTAAATCTCATTTCTTAATAAAGAGATACTTTCTTTTGAAATGTTTAATGCATTTTATCTAAAGTACTGGATACAATATAATGTATTTAGTTATTAAATGTTGGACACTGATATCTATCAAGCTATATCTTCTTACATATATGTATTGTGACACACTTCTAAGGTATCAATTTTCATATTATCAAGACTGTTAGAGAGGATTTCACAAAATCTAAAGAATCCTAATAACGTCTAAAACATTTCATAATAAAGGTATTTGTGAAACAAATTATTCTTTATAAAATTTTTTTATGTGAGAAGTAAAACAAACTAGGCATATGTTTTTGGAGGGCAAAGATGGGTACCTACAGAGTACTAATAGTTACTAATTTGGCCTAATTCCGTGTTTCTGAAAGATGTCTGTCTTTCCAAATTCAGATAGCATAATTAACTGAAGGAACCGGTCTTCACAAAAGCAAAAGTTAAGCTGATCAAACATAAGAGCTATCTTGCCTCCTTCTTCTGTCAGCCACTGGACAAAGGCCTTCCCCCACAGGTATCCTGTATTTTACAGTGATGACAGGTCGCCCTGCAATACTTTGACTGATTAACTGATAGCTGATGAATTAACTTACGAAGTTAGCTAGCTAAAGTGGTGCTACTTGTAGAGTGCACCATCCCCCTAAAATTCCTAGCTTTACCTTGATACAAATCTGAAGGACTGCACAATTTCAAGAGTTTTGGTATGAAAGTCACCGGGAATTGGGAAACGTCAGTAAGAAGATTTAATGATACGATCATAATTAATTAGCAAATGACTTTGTTTAGTTATCGTATTAGATTTTGGAGCAAAGTGTGAGCATTAAAGGAAACTTTACCACAACAGGAGAAGAGGAATCTTACCCACTTCTACAGTCCAGTCATAAACTGTATCCATTCTTTGGCTCTATTTCTATACCTGCAGAAGACATTTCAGAATTCCATGGTTTTACTTTACTGTCATATCTTTCTTCTTCAAAACCACATCTTCCATTGAAGCCAAGTCCATTTCTAATCAAACATTTTGTTTGACAAGAGTACCTATTTATACCCATTAGATTAATTTATTTGGGGGCTGTACATGCTATCATACATGTTGTGTGTCTTGCCTTGTTATCAAATTGGTTGGAGGCAAGAGGAGGCTACACAATTATGTGCAATTTCTTTATAAATAACCTTGATATGCAGTCTAGGCCTTCAAAACATTTTTTTTATTATTTTTTTTAATCAACTTGTAATCATTAAACTTTCTGTATAACTTAAAAGTAAATTACATTCATCATAAATCTTATAAAAAATAAGGTAGGATTTTTGGGGTTAAACTCAGAAGAGATGCTGTGCATCTCTATCCAATTTTAAAATATGAAGTTTGCTGCATGAAAAACCTTTCAATTACACATTGTTTTACAGACCCTGTTTACAGAAATTTCTCACCTTTCTGTTACTTGCTTTCAAATTAATTTCTAATTTCTTTCATTTTCTATGACTTTTGGAATAGAAATACTTGGTTTCTTTTTTGCTTACTCCTTTCCATCTTTTTCTTCTCTCCCTCATCCTCTCTCACTTTCTTCACTTGAAAGAAAACTACAGTTGGCTGTAGTTTTAACTTAATAAATAATCCTGTATGTGATTGTCCTGATTTGAGTTGGGATAGAGTTCATTTTCTTCCTAGCAGCTGGTACAGAACAGATTTAGTGTGAGAATAATGTTGATAACACATAGATGTTTGGTTGTTGCTAATTAGTGCTAGAGTTAAGGGTTTCTCAGATTGTCAGCAAGCAGGTGCTCAAGGACCTGAGGGAGAGCATGGCCAGGGCATCCGACCCAAACTAGCTAAAGAGATATTCCATACCAGAGGACATCATGCCCAGTATATCAGCTGAGGAGAGTTGGTGGGGAAAGGCAGATCACTGCTCAAGGATCAATCAGCTGGTGGTGAGCAATCATGCTGTGCATCACTTGGGTTTTTCTTCTTTTTCCCTGGGTTTAATTTCTCTCTTTTTTTTTTGTTATATTCCTTTTCATTACAATTATTCTATATTTTATTGTTACCATCATTATTATAATATTTGATCTCATCTTAGTTATTTAACTGTTCTTAACCCACAAGTCTGTGGGGTTTTTTTTCCCAAATACNAGATGTTTGGTTGTTGCTAATTAGTGCTAGAGTTAAGGGTTTCTCAGATTGTCAGCAAGCAGGTGCTCAAGGACCTGAGGGAGAGCATGGCCAGGGCATCCGACCCAAACTAGCTAAAGAGATATTCCATACCAGAGGACATCATGCCCAGTATATCAGCTGAGGAGAGTTGGTGGGGAAAGGCAGATCACTGCTCAAGGATCAATCAGCTGGTGGTGAGCAATCATGCTGTGCATCACTTGGGTTTTTCTTCTTTTTCCCTGGGTTTAATTTCTCTCTTTTTTTTTTGTTATATTCCTTTTCATTACAATTATTCTATATTTTATTGTTACCATCATTATTATAATATTTGATCTCATCTTAGTTATTTAACTGTTCTTAACCCACAAGTCTGTGGGGTTTTTTTTCCCAAATACAGGTTTTTTATCCCAGTGGGATCTGGGGGAGTCAGTGAGCAGCTATCTCACTGCTATCTCAGCAGTTGCTGGCTGGGGCTAAACCACTACAGTGGTCTATTTCAGAAAGGGAGAATGTGGAACAGGAACATAACGTGAACAACACTAGTACAAAGTTAGCCTTCCAGATTACTGGGATTGATTAATCTATTTGGAGTAGATTGGTATGAACTTAGAAATTATTGTGATGTCCATCCAAATCTCTCTATACTGAGCTGGTGATTATGAATTGGCAGTAGTGTTTCACTGTTCACAGTTTGTCTTAATCAGGACATCTAGAAATTAAATGAATATTTTACTATACAATAATTTTTGTTACTTTTTAAAATTTTTAACACCTTTCATACATCAAAATTCATAAACAAAATAGTAAAGGAAAAAAAGAAACCCACACCAAAAAAGCCAACAAACCACACAGACAAAATTTACTTAAGTAGCTCCAGTTCCATGGTAGTTAACTGGTAATCCAATTAAACAGTTAAAGTATATTTCTGCAAAATAATTTTCTCCTGTTGGATGCTAATTCTGCTTTTCTACTAATTCTACTGGGCATTTTCACGTAACAAAATTAATCACTTTATTCAACCAAATTGAAAGATCTCATTTTGTCAAAGAATAACTGAATAGTAAGTTTCCAGGTTGGACAGAATTGATTAGATGCAATTTGTAGTTGCTGTTTTTCAAACACGTAACTCCTGAAAGTCCCAGTCTCTGTGGGCCACATGTGTGTCAAAACCTCAAAGAAGCACTAAGTTTTTAGATGAAGAAATAATTGAGAGATACCAGTAGATGAAATTTGAGAAATGTACATTCTGAATATTGAGATTAAATTAAAGTTAACCTTTCAATTCAGAGCAATCAAAAGACTCAATTTAAAGAAAAAGTTATTTTTATAATTTGGATTCTACAGAAAATATTAGGACAATGAATTTTCATCTGGATTTGACATAGAAGAATATGCAAAAGGTAATATTTTTTTTGCACATAGTGAGAAGTCTGGTAAGCAGTTTATAAATCTACTGAAAATTTGCACTGCCTTTACATAATAATGATTTTTCTTTAAGGTGATCTGTCTCAAAGGGCAAGATAACACTTGGGAGAGTTACAGTCAATTCTATCTCAAATCTAAATCCTTTTGAGGTGATAGTTTTTCCACACTCAGCAAACAATTTCTTCCTAACTTAGACCCATACTATACCAAATATATGTGTGTATAGAGGAATGGCAGGGGAAGAAGACATTGTTCAACCTATTATTTCCTTGTCCACAACACGTGCTGATGATCATAGACCTTTAAAAAGTCTGTAATTTCTTCAGATCGGCTAAGTTTGGCTAGGTTAGTCAGGTGAATAATAAACAGACTGACAGTTTAACATTTTTACAGTTTTCAGGTGGTGAATGGGAATCATACGTTTTTCTACAGAATATTTTGGTTTTGGATGGTGCCTCCACGAGCAGCAGTTAAAGATGCAAACATCAGTTTTATGGTAACCTACTGAGCTATACTCTAGATTCAGCAGATGGAATCTGACAGTTCCTCCAGAGATTCCTATAAAGCCCAAGTAAAATGCAGAAAATGACCTAATTGAAGCTCCTTTTTCCTGTTCTGTCTCTTCACATGTGGTGAGATTGTATACTAGACCACAACTTGGCTTTCTGTTAATAGTTCTTCCAATAGTCCTTGTTTGGATCTGTTATTGGCATAAAACACTAGGTGCCCAATAGTTTCCCAGTTTAAGACTAAAATAGTGTGTTAATGTACAACATAGTACTTCTCAATTGTATTTTTAAAGATTTTAGAGAGTGTGATTTTTGTATGTCACCATAAGAAGTTAGCATGATTTATCTTATTATATTAACGTACATCACACCCATCTTAACTTTACCAACCAATGAGAGTACAACAGCAAGAAATTCTGATCTCTCACTGCTATGTGTTTTGGGGTTTTATTTGTTGTTTTGGGGTTTTTGGGTTTTTTTACCTCCTATACTTCAGGTCATCAAGATAAATATCTAGGATTTCAGACTTCCTTTTACCTTCCAACATTGTGCAAGTCACATAACTTCCCTATATCACAGGTTTAAATCAGTAACCTAGAGTGCTTCTTCCATGCTCCAGCATACACCTCCAGGAGAATGCTTTTGTTTCAAAGAGACCTCTTTTACCCAACATAGTCTCTCCAAAAACCAAGAATTAAGTTATCACTGAATCAAGTTATCACTGAAATATGAGAGAGAAAGAAGGCTGGCCCATACAGGATTTTTTCACTGAATTGCACAAGCACAGCTCTGGATTCTAGAGAGGAATTTAATTGTCATATGCCACTCTGATTTGTACACATAAGAGCAAAGGGAGAGTCAAGAACATAGGGGTTGATAATTGCGAGCATCTTTGAGTCTCCAAACCCAAAACTATCAACACCTTTGAAGGAGGAATTACATTACACTCATTAAAGTATACAAATCCAGATAAATTCTAAGAAATCAATGTCCCAATTTTTCTTAAATACTGCATGATATCTACCCTGATGCCTAACAGAACTCTATCAATAATCACCTGTTCCTAATAGCAGAGTGTCTCAGAGGCTGAGAATTACAGAGTAGGAACAGTTGTAGCCACGTGATAGAAGACTTTTTATCCTTTTAGTCATGCCTTTATGAATTTTTATATTTCTGACCTCATGTCAGTCATAATGCCAGGGTAACTTAGTCCTTTCAACTACATGAAAGACTCAGAATAAACAATTACATTTCCATCTAAAGTACTCCTGGAAGAGAGAGGGTATCATGCACCAAGAGAAGCTTGAAAATGAGTAGAGAGTGAATGACAGAGCTTTCTGAGTTACAGTTTGTTGTTTAAGTATCTCAGTAGTATGAAAATTAGCTGCACCATTTTTTAATAGACATTAGTTTTCAGACCAAAACAGAAGCTGTGGTGATAGATAATATTTTGATGGATATGACACAGACAGTTTTAGACAGTGGCACAGAATTTGTGCATATGAAGTTTTCATCCTGATGCCTCCTCTCAGAAATTGTTCTGAAAATGGCACATAGAATTAGAATGACACAAGCAAATCATATCTTGAACATAGAATATTAAATGAATAGACTGCATTGATCAATATATATACCAGGTCACATTATATATGCCAGAAATCTGCACTGATCACTAAAGACTTGAAATTATGTTTGAATCTGATTGCCTTTGATCCTAGGCCATCTTTTGCTTGTTTAGGTCAAACACTATCAAAATATACGTTTCTTCAAAAGTACGTGGATAATGATTCGGGAAATGTTAACTAACGTTAATGATTTCAAACTGACAATTAAAATTAAGAACAGGATAGTCTTATGAAAGTATTCTTGAGTTCTAAGCAGGGATAACATACTTAATAATAATCTTCATGAACTAACATAAATCAAAACAAATATGTTAAACATAGCAGTTCCTCGGGCCACAGTCACCTCTGTAATACAGAAAACAACATTTATAAAGTCATTTATAAATTTAATTGAGTCAAAGATTCACAAATTCAAGGAAATGATAAAAGATTAATTACCAACATATTCTTACCTTTTAGCATTTATTTCTATAACAGTAGAAAACTCTTCAAACAGAGCCACGTGCATGTTCTTAACATTTCACCGAGAAAACCTATAGGTAGGAATGTACTGTTTGTGCCTTATCCTTTATGTATTTAGGAGAGGAGTGCCCCCTAGTGATTACTGGAAATCACATTTATTTTTTTGAACGTCAGTCAAGAAGTGGTTTAGAGATGCAAGCTGATTTAGTACAGTTCTTGTGCTTGCACGTCCTCCTAGCAATAACTTGTCCATTCCTTGTTTGTTGTGTTTTTTTTTAAGCTAAAAATATTTTAGTTCGTTTTTTAATTGCTTATTTAGATAAAATATCTTTTACTTGACAACAGGAAACTTTGCTTGCAGATACTAGAAGTTATGCCTAAGCATACTAGAAGTTATCCCAAGCATTTCTGGCACCCCAGTGTGATTGCATATGTGTTTTAGGACTACTGTTCTTTGAGAAGCTAATGCAAGGACATCAGTAAGAGCCATGCACCTTTGTGATTCCTAGNAATATTTTAGTTCATTTTTTAATTGCTTATTTAGATAAAATATCTTTTACTTGACAACAGGAATGTTTCTGTTTGTTCCTTACATTGTAACTAGTTATACCTATCATATTTCTTGATCCTGGAAACTTTGCTTGCAGATACTAGAAGTTATGCCTAAGCATACTAGAAGTTATCCCAAGCATTTCTGGCACCCCAGTGTGATTGCATATGTGTTTTAGGACTACTGTTCTTTGAGAAGCTAATGCAAGGACATCAGTAAGAGCCATGCACCTTTGTGATTCCTAGTGTAACTAGCATTTTAATATCAGTACAAGTTATTTGACTAGATCTGTCTTCAGAATCACTCTTATTTCCTCTCAACATGCCATTTCTCCCCTGCATCACTGCAGCAAGAAGGCAAATAGTGCTATGCATTGCAGTAACACTGGATTAGACATCCAAGTCCCATAGCCTTATTTGCAAATACATGCTTCCTCAGAAGACAACAGAAGCTGGAATTAAAGTACTGCGACATGAGCAGCTTATCTTCTTCTTAGTGTGCTTGAAAAGCATCTGCATTTGTTCCATGGGTACCAAGGAAACCTGACAATTTTTCAAAGTGTAAGCCTGTCACAAATTAATTGATCTATAAACATGTGCATAGTAAACCGTGTTATTTGGAAAGTAGAAAGCTGCCTCTTCTATGGACGTTGTTGACATTTTCATGCAAAATGGCTGAACATATTTAGTACTACTACCTAAAGATAATATTTTGGGCAGAAGATTTAGGCAAAAGCGAATTCATTGTTCGTCATAAATCCACTTTCAGTCTACCAAAAGGAAAATTCATGTACAAATCATAGTTCTGACATAGCAAAGGAGGCTTGATCAATATAAATACTTCCTGAAGAAAACAGCCCAGCCCACAGATATAACCAGAAGTGCAAGAGGATAGACCTTCATTTTTCAGGGAGCAAATACAAATGCTGCAAAAATACCCACAAAACCTCCACATCTGTGGAAATGCTTACACTGAGCTGCCTAGGAAGTATATTTCAAAGCAGCAAAGCCATCTACTCAAGCGAAGCCACCAGTCATATCACTACTTCTGCTGCTTAGAAAACAGTGCTAAAGTTCAGATATAGTAAAAGGTTAACCAGAAAGCTCATACTTTTTTAAAATAGTAAATATAATTATTATTTCCTTTTAACCTTTTAATGTTGCCATGTTCATATTTTGTTTAAATGTTCTAACGTAGAACACTGTATCAAAACCCTAATTTAAAATGTGCTGTTGTAGATCGTTTAATATATGTACTTGAGCAAACTACAGCAAATGATTACAATATATACCCCTTTGCTAAAGCTGCATCACAATGTATAATGGATTCCTGGTACACTAAGGCATTCTTTAAAGTCACCTTCAGCCAAGCACACCAAATGAAAGGCTTTTTTTGTCAATCTGTTGAAGGAGCAGCTTGCTTTCAACTTCCTTCTTGCTTTGTGTTTATCCTTTCAACTTAACATTTTCAATTCTTTTTAAACAGTTTCATATTCCAGAATTGGGGAGCAGCAGATATATTCCATAAAAACGGTATTACTATCAGAGAAATCTCCAAGTGATTCACTACTACTCCCAAAGATGCTTTGTACACACAAACACCATTAGGGAATGATGCATTAAAGCGATTGATTAATGCAGTTCTAGTATCCTGGGATATGTTATCTCTTTTTTGTTTTCTGCATGGTTTGGAATCACCTTTCTGTAAGATTCAGTATCCCCATCTGCATAACTATCATCCCTGTTGTCAAACGCTTGCTGACACATATTATTAGGGAGCTGCACGTCTGATTTATGCTTTAAAGTAGCTCTCCTATTTTAATGTTTCCACGTTGACAGCCTCAGATGGGCAAGCTCACTACCTGGAAGTTTTGTGCATACACAGTTATATTGTGTCTATATCATAATACAAACAAACTACTTTTCAGAAATTTAGAAACACCATTTCACAGGGTGTGGAACTAGTTAGCAAACGTCTGATAGATCCCAAAACAATTGTGTATTTTCATTACCTTCAAGTTTCTCATTTTCAAGGTAACACATAGTTTTAAAAAATAAAATATTACAGAAATAATGGATTAAAAAAAAAACCATAAAAAATCAGAGAAGGAAACACTCTTAGCTGCACAGAATTGACCTTTGAGAGAAGAAGGATAACAAAGAGCAGCCTTGGAGGACTATGGGATTCAAGGGTGGAAAGGCAGGCCTAGATGATATGGCATAAGATCATTACAAGAAAAGAAACTATGACTTCTTGAATTTGAGTGGCCTGAATTCTCCAAGTACTTTTCTACAAGCTATGTGGGAAGCACAGGAGCATCCACCCGTCTGCTAATAGAATTCCTTAAGGACATTATTAAGAAGAGAAATCAAATATAGCATCTAGACCAGCACATGCTGTTGTTACCTGTCTACTGGCAGAATTCTCCAGTGTACATGTGGTTGTAAAAACAATTTTTAGAACCTGGGAGATTTTGAGATTCCCATTTGGTTTCCTTCCTTGGCTGAAGGAAATAGGTTTAGACACAGATAGTATCAAGCTTGTATGTGTTATGATCTGTTGTACTGAATATGTGGTTAGTTTGGTTTTTTTTTAAAAAAAAAATATGTACTTCTTGTCACAAGAAGCAGTTAGTAAAACATAGATTTTGCTTAAATGTGAAATAGCAATCTAAACCATTTCCTATATGAGACTTTAAAAAATGTATCTTATTGGCAGAAAGAATCCTACCCATCCATTGGTTTCCTTACACTAAGATAATATCTCTTTCAACTAGCTATTCAGTGACCTTATTATCGAGGCATGCTTTTTCCAAGCACCATTGGACAGTGTCACAGTGCAAAAAGAGGCAATGTGTCCTTCCCCTGGCCCATTTTTTCCATCAAGAGTAGCATACTACAGAGTCTCTAAAACTGTAAAAAAACATTCAGAAAGTTTGAATGATCCTTGAGAAAGAGCTTTTCCTTCAAAGCATTTACAAAATGCAAAACATGTACTACAAGTGCACAATTCAGTTTTGCTACATATTCTAGATTTTGCCTTTTAAGACATAAATAACATTTTCAGGAAGCTCCCCTAAATTGTTTATAAAAGAGACTCTGATTCTACAAGCACAGTATTGTTTTAAAGTATCTATTTTTAATCCTAAACACCAAACAACCCCAACCCAGTGCTAAATTTATCTTCTGCGTATTCTGGATGCGATATTAAGTACATAAATAACAAACCTCATCCCCCCTGAACACAATACAGCTACATGAAACAGTTCACAACAGATTGAGTTTATCTTCTAGAAAGCCACTTTATGCAATGAGAATGAGTGGAACTGGTTTTTTACACTAAGGAACAGCATGGTGTTAGCCTCTTGAACTTCTATCCACACATATTGGTCTCAAGCAACTTCTGGAGAGTGCAAAAATAACATCAGCAGTACTAAGTTGCTTCTTGTCTCCCAGAGAAGTTGGGTTATATATACTCCTCACTGTTCCTCTAATCCCTTCAGAGTCCCACCTATTGTAATCTTCATTGATTGTGAACATTCCTTGTAAATGTACATCAACAAAACTATGCCAAGCACAGAAGTTTGTGATCAATAGGACTTGAACTCAGTCAGCTCTCTTGAAGACAATGTATATGAAATAAGGACTTTTGGAGAAATATTATTAAGCTCTATTTGTGAAAAATAACTAATTCTTCCAAAATTGACCTAGAACTGAAAAGCAGCAAATCTCCTGAGGTACTCCTCTATTGCAAGAGCATTTAGCCTTCTTCCCATTAGTTTTCCTGGAAGCCCATTTTCAACACTCAAGAACTTGATCCTCAGTGGTTCCTTGCCTCTAACTCTCAAATACAGTGTGCCACATCAAGATTGTAAAAAGAGAGGAAAAGACATACCTTGCAAAATGATGTCACTTTGAGACAGGCTACACAATTTTGTTTTAATGATTACTCATCATTACATCTTTCATCATTCTCTTTGCTATTGGCTTGTTTAATCTTTTCCTTCCTGTGAGAAACTCTCATTTTAAAATGAAGGGATTACAATTCTATTATCTAATTAAGGAGAAGTAATCTTTCTTTCCTAGACAGTCCCATATATGTCATTGCTTGAGATAATGAAGTTACCATAAGGTGAGGGGACTGTCAGTTACCTTCTTTAACAGATAGCAGTGCAGAGATTGAAGAAGGAGAGTCTGAAAGTTGTAGGCAAGTAAGACATCTGATTATTTTTCTTATGGCAACAGGAAAAAATATTATTTAGTTAAATGATGAGAGAGATTGAAACAGCATTACATTCTACAGCAACTTTAATGACATTTTGCATCATCTGTGTTGCTTAAAGCTAGTATAAACATGGTTAACCAACTTGTTTTCATAGTTTGGTTATATTTCCTCATTCAGTGTCAGTATTTCATATTTCAAAACATGCTGTGACATCTATATTAACAATATGTAAATCTATCCAGTAGCTAAATTATGGATTTAGATGTTTTGAATTTGTCAAAGGACATACATACAAAACATGCAATATTGTTAAAAACATGTTGACATTTTCTAGATAACAGCAACGCTACTAAAATCTTTGTTGCACACTATATCACACTATACAAATTTATGTTTTCCTCTTTTTTTCATAACATCTGTGGTGGTTTAGCTCTAACTGAACAATAACCAAACCACCCAGTTACTCCTCCCCAATTCAACAGGATGGGGAGGAGAATCAAGAGAGAGTTGTAGAACTTTCTGAGTTGAGATAAGGACAGTTTAATAGAACACCACAATGAGTAGGCAGTTACAATGACGGCCAAAGGACAAAGAAAAATGAGCAATGTCCAATGCAACTGCTCACCGCACTCAGCCCGATGGCAGAACTGCAGTTCCCGCACTGGTTTCAGCGCCACCCCAGCCCAGCTGCTGCCCTGCTATCCCAAGCATGATGTCACATGGGATTGAATAGCCTGGCCACACCCCCAGCGGCAGCTGGGGAGAGTTAATTCTATCCTGGCCAAACCCAGGACACATCATAACAATTCATAATTCATCATCTTTTTTACTTTAGCATTCATGTATCTGTTTCACAAAAAGTTTTATCACATTTGGTAGAACTATATAATGTCTACTTTATGGTTGAGAACCAGGTATATGTTTTTTTTATTCACACACTAGCAAACACAAACACAATCTATGGTAAAAACTGGTAAATGTAATGATATAGTTTGGCCATTCATTCAACCTGATTAAAGAACATTTCACTAACACTGCTAGGTCAGTTATGCTCTTTGAAGTTTTTTTGTTGTTCCACTTCTAGTGGGACATTTATGCACACAGTAAGTACATGTTCATAAATACAGTGGTTGGAAAACTCAGAGTTTATTTCCATGATAACAACCACCTTTTCATTGGAACTATCAGTTAGTTTGAAAAGTCACATATATGTCTTTTCTCCTTCAGCAATTTTCCACATACATGTAATTAAGATGGAGGTTTGAAAGCACATAATGTTGTTTTATTAGAATTAATAGAGTGATACTGCAGTGGTATGGAAATAATATACAATGATATGTTGAAAGACAATTAGTAGGACAGTAGCAGTAATTTAAATCTAAATCCTATTACTAAGGCAGCTTAATTTCTGGCTGAATAAGGTAATTATTACAAAAGGATGCTTTCAGAGCAACAGTCATTTTTGGGATTACTATTTTTTATTGGAAAGACCAGTTCATTACCCTATTTAGTACTTGAAAAATGAATTGCATGTTTCTGCAATTACTGGGCATATACTGATGGAAAATTCTTGCACAAACCATCAGAATGGTATATTTTATTTGCTTTTTTCTTTAGTTTCTTTATAATCTATGTTTTAAAATGAAAAATCCTTTATATAAAGATGATATAAATCTCCAAATTTGTATTAACCCTGGTGTAAGGCTCTTGTTTTTAATATATGCTATTATGCCATATTTTTATATTAGCTGCGGTATTTCACTTCCTTCTGTGTCCTTTTATTTGAAGTTTTATACAGGCAGGAGCTGGCAGTCAGCAACACAGCATCCTTTCTTGTACAGGTAGACCAAGTGAAACTAAGTCATGAGTTTCAGTTCTCTGTCCACTGCCTACACTCTCCTATTTAAATTACAACTTTTCTTTGTGACTTCAGCAGACATCATCTGGAAACTAATTAACTGCCAGTTAAAGGATATTCATTCAAGGCAGCTTGTTCAGCTGATTCCATAAGTTACATTCAAAACCTTTATTTAGTATTTTGCTATTTAACACTTGCAATTTTCCAGTAATCTTACAATAGGTTAAAGTTGTCAAGCAAGCCCTATACTTAGTATACTTTGTAAATCCTATCATTTTTTAAACTGTACTTGTGAAAAGCAAAACAGTTTTAGTTTTCAATAGATCTTTGAAACTATTTTTACAAAAAAAAAAAATCTAATGTTAATAAGACTTAATTTTTTCTTAAAAAAAAAAAGATAAAAAAAAATCGATGTCTAAATCGATGTCTAAACAACAGTCTTTTCCACTGGATTCAATCATCTCTAGCTACCACCTGGCATTCCTAAAAAAGGTATTTGTAAAAATAATAAAGTCAGTTCCAAGGGAAATGTTTATGTAGCATTAATTTCACCTGTACTTTTTTGTAAGCTACTTGTCTTCTGATACTCCGTGTATATATATACTGCATATTTATACATAACAGAAGGGACTTACCTAAGCTTGTGAAAACTACAACACTAATTATTCTAGGACCCTATATCAACTCAGAAACAGAAAGGCCAAACAGACCAGGGTTAAAACTTATTTCAGTTATTTAAATGACAGAAACCCTATTAAAATGACAAAAAATCCAACCATCTACAAAAGACGAACTGAAAGGACTCCAAAGAGTCACAAGAACTACTATGACAAAGTGGAGACTTCATCAGTCTAAAAATACTACTTGTTAGCAAAAGTAAATCTATAAAATACAAGTGCAAAAGAAAGGGAATGCATTATTCAGAATTAAAAAAGATATAAACAGAAGTTTAATCAATATTTTTCCCTCTGCAATGGGCTCCTTGAAAAAGTTTATTGCATGCTGAGCATTTGAAGTACCTAATGAAATGTTCAGAATGTGCTCAACATCAAAGGAGGCAGCCTTGTCTACAGCATTGGAGAGAGAGGTGAAAATGTTTCTGTATAAATGAACTCTTGAGATAAAAAATGGGACAGATGCTTAAAGAAATAGAAGTACTTTGGACAGAATTAGAATATTCTGAGAAAATTAAAAAAACCTTCAGTATATTGTCACATAGTGAGAGCGTACGCTCTCAGATTTCCCTCCCAAAGTTGTGGGGAATATAGGTTAGATTTTAATTCATGTTACTAGCTGAATTTTTTGTTTTATTGTTATGCAAGTTGTACTGATATCCCACAGTCCAATCAATTCCAGCGTTGCTCTATGCCATATTTCTTTCTGCAGCTGAATGGTCATTAGCACAACTCAAAAATGGATTTTCAGAGCAGAGGCTGTCTATGTCAAACAACAAATACTGTTATCGGATGCACAACTGTACAACTGGAAAATTCATTTTCAGATAGGTCTTGGAATACCTGGTGAATAGATTATAATTCCTGAAAGTCTGAAGGGGAAAGCATGTGGAATTTTTCATCAAGGCAAACAAACATTAAGTTTAGCCAAACATAACAAACAAGCAGTTAAGTCAGTAAATCACTGTGAATTGGTCCACTCAAAACATAGGGGCAGGCTAGATCCAAAGCAATTTATTTTTCTTCTGGGAACTAGACGATAGATGAGGAAATAACAATGATTTGCAGAGTAAATAGTCCCATCTTTATCCTTTCATAAGAGAATTCAAGCTAATAATTTGATCCTAAAGGTTTTGATTAATAAATAATTGTGGAATCATATTCTGGAGAAGGATATTTATCACAAGGTTTGGAAAAGAGATACCGTGTAGCACTTTGCAATATGGAGAGTTACCTGGCTATGTCTACCATCTTGCTATAAGATACGATATTCTGACTGTATTTGTTTGCTCTTTTTTACAACTTCTTTTTCCTTACTTTCATCCTTTCTTACAATGGAGCAATAAGATAATGCTGCATAGATTGTTTAATATGATTTTATCTTTTATTTACTACTTATTTTTACTTAAAAAATAAAAATCCCCCTCAACAGTGTAAAAGGCAATATTTGACTCACAATTCTTATTTCAATACACTACTGTAAATCTAGGTAGAAGTGGCTCTAACTGAATCAGTGAACCTACATATGCTTTAGGTTGATCTATTTGAAAGATAAATCACATGTACTGTTCCATCTCATTATGGTCCTAGCTCTCCATTTTAAATGCCTGAAATTAGAAAATTCTTCTTTTAGCCCATGATCATCTTTTAGCCATGTAGCATCTAATACACAGCACTGATGATGAAGGTCTACAATCATAATTTACCCATACACAGTTATTAACTATGTTTTAAGACAGAAAAACATCTTTTTCTTACAAATATTCAATCTTCAGGGTACACTGATGAGCGGGAAAGTTCACTTTCAGGAAGGAAAAGAAGTTATTTTTAATATGATGACATGTTAGATTAAATTTCTAAATAACTTTAAATTAAATTAATTAAACTTCTAAACAACTATTCATAAGCTCGAAAATAGCCAGTTAGATACAGCTGAACATTTAATATACCTCCCTAACAACAATTAGCTATAAAAACGCTATAGCAGTGACATCATTTGTGAAAACTAATATGTTCTCTACTTTTAAAAGTTCTCAAGACATGAATATTTCTAACATTAAATGAATTTAGATTTTATCTGAAGTCTCTAAGTCTTTCAATAAATGTACAAATGAAATTGAACTGAATTTCACTTACATGCACACTGGTGAATCAGGACTGAAAGTGAAAATACAGAATTCCAAAGTGAAGAAAAAGAACACTCATTATGCTTATGCAGTTCATTCTACCCTTTTGACTTGGATATTAAAAACTGAAATGTTTTGTGTGTTTTAATGACAAGCATGTCTGGAAACACGGGCAGACGTGACATATTAGCAAAGCAGCATAGATCCTGAGCCTTTATGCAGGAGAGTGTGTGCATAATACATCGACAATCCTATTTAGTCTTCTACCAGATAATTTCTGGCAATTGTACATGTTAGAAAGTGATTAGAAGCTCTTGGATTATTTGGAGAGAAGATACAGAAGCTTTTAGTGTTGTTAGATGCTTCTGGAGTTCGTGAGGGAAGCAGAGAAAAGAGGAAGAGATTTCAAGTCATCATGTATAACTGAATGATTCCTGGGTAAATGTCATATATTTAATTAAAAGATAATGTAAAGAAAAAAACAACAGTATTTACCCGATAGACTATGCTGTGAATAGGAAAAATACCCAATTTGAAACTTGAAGCCTGTGGCTTAACTAGCCTTGCTGACAACATGGAATTAAGCCTTCTCTTTTGTGCATCCAGAAGAAACTAAAAAGAACAAGAAGGATGCATCGGAACCTACACAAAGTACCTGCTACCTCATCAGAGGTTACAATTATGTTGTCATCTACAGCACTGGCCCTTAGCACCGATCACCATCAGAATAATGCCAAAGTTATAGTCTTGACTATTCTGATTCCCTTTGGTGGAAAGGAAAACATCTAAGAAATTTGTGTGCAGATGATAACAATTAGTAGCTTTTAAAATAAAAGGATTTGTGTATTCCCATCCAAATACCAGGGCAGGGCAAGGGTACACCTCAGTGTACACACTCAGTGCTAAAGGCAGAAGTCTTGGGCTGACATTTCAGAGAATTATCTGATTCTCAGATAATAATCAACTGGTGAGAAGACAGTTGTTAGAGAGAAAAAAAAATTAAGACTTCTATTTTGAAGATGTCATACTAAATTTTAGCTTTCGTCTTTCTCAGACAGTTATACTGTGAGATAGCAATTCTTTAAACATTTTTTTTCTCACCTGCAACAAAAGTTTTAAAGTTTTTTACAGAGTAGAGCATAATTTATTAGAATGGGTTGAGAAGTTTCAGACGTATTGCACCTAGGCCAATAGATTATCTGAAAGATATATTCCAAGTGAAAATCATTCACAATGTTTCCTTGTATTTGAGTCATTTCATCTTTTGTATTTGTTTTAGCAAGGCTGTTGTGGAGCAGAGACTGCAGATGAAGGAGAGAATGCCACACAATAGCACTGGCTTTGGTCTGCTTAGAAACAAGGAAATCTGTAAACCTATGTGCTTGTCATCCATTTTAGAGAATTTCATAGAAATTACACTATTGCTGCGCTAACAAATGGGAAGGTAAAAAAACCTAGCATGTTTAAGGATGAGTTCAGGATGGACAAGTAACACATTTGTATTTGAGTTCTTTGAAGATGTATCTGTTAATATAGATAAGGAGAACTAAGAAAAATAGATCTTTGAAATACTCAGCCTTTCACCACCTCCTTCTACATCAAAAGGAAAAATAGTTGAAGTAGAGACACTGTGAGTAATATGTAACAGTCATTGGTAAGAAAGATGAGCCAAAGTTGCAAAAGTGAATTTCTGATAGTTCCACACTTAAGGTTGAATTCTGAAATATTTCTATACTTATCCAAGCACCAATCAAGCCTTTTTTGGTGTTTTGGGGTAATTTTTAGGGAGTGAGTTTGTTTTTCTGGAGGGTTTGGGTTCTTGGAGGGTTTGGGTTTTTTAGGTTTTTTTTTGTCTTTTAAATCATACATGTAAGTTAAGATCAAAATATATGATGGAGTTTGGTAACTAGTTACTTCCTTCAAAATGGCTGAAGTGGTATACAATTATTTTGTTCTGTGTCCTGAAGAGGTGTGTCACTAGATTATATCCCATTAGCAAATGGCCTATGGAAAGGGAATAATTCATCATAGTTGTCACCAGGGCATTGGTCTTGCTTATTCTGGATCAGTGCAAATCTAAGAGCTCTGCTTTTCCATTAAAGTCCAAATAACTTTTCACATGGTTCTGATATTGTGGCTTTCCACAGCTCTACTTAAAAGATCCTGTTGAAAGCTAACAACTGATATCACTAGACACTTGTCACCTTAACATGATAGTGTTGTGATGTGTATTGCTTTGGTCACTGTTGAGGTAGGTGGCTTATCCTACTCATCCTGCTCTTTGATACTGAGAGGGCTCTGATACATCTGTTTAATTAAAATTGCATATGGTTCTCCATCGAGGTTTATATTATCTCTAAAGAATTTATCTGAGAAGTTGCCATAAAAATTTCTTTATCTTGCTTGCACTTTTCCATCACAAAAAAGAAAGGTCCTGAACTATAATCTTCAAATATGAGTCTTCTCTCATTTCCTCAGGGGTTTGGTTTGTTGTTTAATTTTCCAGCTATTTCAAATTGAATTTAAAAAATGTTTAAGCCTTTATCTGGTAAGTAGTTACCCAAATGATTTTTACTTCTTTGATTTATTTTTACATAGTTATAGAGTGATTTGTGTTTAGTACATGAATTAATTACATAGATTAAGGGGTTCTTCTCTTTTATCAGTGATTATCAGGCATTCAAGGACAGGTGAAAGTCTTAATACTGGATTGGATTACAATGGATTAGATTCAGTTCTGACTTTCTAAATTTACAAGGATATTTGGACCTTTGGTTTTATTGTAACCAGTTGTAGATTAAAGACATGAAAGTTTATCTTTTAGATATGCAGATTACATCCACCATCTCCCAAAGGAGGAGAAATGAGCGCATACCTTTCTCACTCACCTTCATGTATACACACATACCAACTATCGATCTTAGTTAAACATCTTACATGCTTAAAATTATCATCTTGCTTTTTTCACTTTCTCTGAAGAAAGTTAATACCTTTATTCCATGAAGGAAGGGGGTGGAAATATCTATTTTTATCTGTCAAAGAAGTTAAAGAAACTCCATTGAGGCTCACACACAAAAAAATCCAACTATCTTCAAGTCTCCTCACTTTTCCAGCTTCCATAAGGTAATCATTCATGTCAAGCTCTACACTCCTCTACTTACTTCAATTACTTGGGGAGCAGTTCATACGTCATTCACTCTCATTTAGCAATATGTTAATCTTCAGTCCACCTACTAAAGAGGCTGGAAAAAACTGTGTAACCCTTGTGAAGGTCACATAGGAAAGATCTACTCTTTAATGTAACACAATATCTTGAAGTACAAAAACACCTAAAAGGTAATAGGAGCGAGGAATAGAAATGGATGGAGAAGACATGAAGCTCCCACTTATCTACTTCCTGCAGGCATTGGAAAAGGAAAAAGAAGCTCTTTCACTTTTTATTGCTGAATTTGGAAGACATGGTTCTAAATCAGCTGCTCTTGCTCCCTGTCATTTTATGTAGTAGATGGGAAAATTTTAATGGGCTTACTGATCATGTCCCAGATTTATTCAAAATTGTCGAGATAGGTTAAAAATCAATTTTGACATCTCTAAGCTCTAGCAGTGTTTGATTAGCTGTTATTTGCTCTCATAAACCAGCTGGGAAACAGGTAAGTCAGTACAGGTAAGACACTTTTCTCCCATCAGAGTAGGGAATGAGAAATTTCTAATAAAAATGTTTCCTTTGTGGATTTCTGCTTGATTTCCTATAACATCTGACTACAATGAAGTGCCACCATTCAAAAAAGCATACGGCATGGTTCAGGGGAAAAATGATCATAGAATCATAGAATGGTAGGGGTTGGAAGCAACCTTTAGAAATCATCTCGTTCAACCTCCCTAAAGAAGCAGGTCCATCTACATCAGGTCTCACGGGAGCACATCCAAGTGGGTTCTGAAGACCTCCAGAGAGGGACACTCCACAACCTCCCTGGGCAGCCTGTGCCAGGAGTCCCTCATCCTCACAGTGAAATATTTTCTTATGTTTAAATGGATATTTTTTTGTTCCAGCTTCATCCCATTACCTCTTGTCCTTTCACTAGATATGATAGAAAAAAAGGATACCCTAACCTCCTGACATCCACCATTTAGATATCTGTAAATATTAATGAGATCTCCCTGCAGTCTCTCTTCTCTAGACTTGTCCTGGTTTAGGCCCATCAGGGAACAAAAGAACATGATTAGCCTCAAGTACCAAAGACCTGAGGATTGCTAAAGGGCAGGGAGAGCTTAATCGCTGCTTATGGTACAGGACAAAACAGACCAGGCTACTCAGCTTGGGGAAGAAAAATTAATGCAATACCAACTAAAGCATAACCATAAAACATAACCAACAAAAAACAACATAGAGTGATATAATGATGAAGAGTCCGACCAGCCCTTTAAGACCATCTTTAAGACTCCCCAGGAGCAGGGGGAGGGTCCAAAAACTCTTCACTGGGTCTGCACTGCAACCCACTCCCTCTGTTACCAAGCAAAAACAGCTCCTTGCTAAACCATGAAAAGACTAAACAGCCCCAGTTCCCACAGCCTTTCCTTATAAGGAAGATGCTCCAGTCCCCTGATGATCCTGGTGGCCCTGCACTGGACTCTCTCCAGAAGTTCTGTCTCTTTTGATCTGAGGAGCCCAGAACTGGACACAGGACTCCAGATGAGGCCTCACTAGGGCAGAGTAGAGGGAGAGAAGAGCCTCCCTCGACCTGCTGGCCACACTCTTCTTGATGCATCCCAGAATGCCATTGGCCTTCTTGGCCACAAAAGCACATTGCTGGCTGATGCATTCAGAAATTATATACCTCCTTTTCTCAACTTTTTAATTTTTTTTCTTTCAGAAACTGTTATTACACCCTTGGTATCTTCACTGACCTGATGGCAGATGAACCTGCCAACTGAGTGGCAGCATCAAATGCATTGCTTGCACCTGTTTCATGAGTCACCAGCACTAGTCAAATGATGGAGGAAAAAAACCCAATCAACCTATTAAACTTAAAGCAAAAGTTACTGGTAGCTCAAATGCTGCATATAATTATGAAAAAACATCACAGAGCAACAGGGATGTCTCTGCAAAACAGGTTCTTAAAGACAAAGCAAAAAACAGTTTCTTAAAAACACAGGGAGTAATAAAATATCAGAAGCTTGATCTGTCTGCCCTCTTCCTGTGCACTTTTTCAGGATGAAAGGAGTTTTCAATTTGCCTTCACTTAAAACTACATTATTGTATAAATTCTGTAACAGTGTGAAATTGTATTGGCAATAAATCAGATTGCTTATATTGTACAAGGGACACTGTTCTCTAGGTATGCTTCTTAAATCCAATAGCAAACCTGGCTCCATATAAATATTAAAAAAATATTAGAAGATATTTTCCCTTAGTCCAGACGTTTCTAATCTTAAGTCTGTAGCTGGCTTGTTTAATGAATCACTTTACTAATACACCATAGGAACCCACAGAGAGCAAAATTAGAGCTGTCAAATTCTTCTGATGACTACTGCTTTTACCGAGCTCTAAGCTTTTCAATTACATCTCCAGGTCTTGTTACATGAAATTTCAGTATAAATAGCTGGTTTCTTCAAAACTATTTGCTGGATTCTTTAGGAATATATTATTATACCAGCTTTAAGTCACTGTATACTGCTTAAGACCTTCCTCTGAAGGAGGACACTTACTCTGTTCTTAGAACAGCGCCTTTGAAATATAAAACATGGTGGGTTACTATGGTCATACTAGCATTTAAATACATCAGTTGGTAGAATTGTCTTCCGCTTAAATTTCACATTTGACAATAAGTATAAAAATTATCCTATTTTACATCTTTTTTTAATGTTGGAAAAAACCCAAGTGCTCCTAGTCAGATTTAACCCACAAGCCTTTTTTTTTTAGCTTTACACATTAAGAGGTACTGAGTACAAAGAATTTCTTGCCCTGATTTTTTGTCATGATTGTTCTATTGCACTGTTACTGCACTAAGTTTCCTTGCTGAGCAAAGTAACCTGTTTGATTTTATGAAACCTACGTGGGCATTGTTCTGAACTGCATTTATCATCATTCTCATTTTAAACTTCCTGTTTTTCTTTGCTGTGGCCTCTTTTCTTTAAAGCTTCCTGTTGTTACTCATTTCCTCACTCTGCTGCAGAACTCCATGTCTAGGCAGAGAGCACTCAGGTTGTAAAAACCTCAAGAGACTGTTGAATTGCTAAGCTCTCCCTCTTAGAGAGCAAAATGATGAAATCACTATGTATAAAACAAAGCAGACAACGTCTTCTCTGTTTCAGGCCACATGTACTACCCTATTTATTATGCATTGCCCAAATCTGAGGAGATCATTCCAATGCAAAGCAATATATTAATTTTCTCTGTGTTTATGAGATGAACACTATGACAAACAACTTCTTGACTCTTCTCTGTTATTTCATGTGAACTGTACAATGAGAGCATTGCTTTGGGGAACACTGAGAGGAAACAAACCAAAACAAACAAGAAAAGCAGAATGCAAACTCTCTTCTTGACTTAATTCTTGCAAAGGCTGAACGCATCCCTGAATTTACATTTACACATTCTTCATGTACGACATAGTCTTTAGACATATCTCAAGTGAGTCAACCACTCACTTCACTAACTAAGATTCTCCAGTAAAAGGGAATACTACAAGGTATCAAGACGCCTGCAGAGAAGGTTGGGTCAGAAGGATGTTCACTAGGAGGAACTGGCACGCAAGTTAAGGCTCAGAGCTAAGCTGCTGTGCCTGACCCTAGCCTGAGGTCTAGCTAAGATTTCTTTACAGTAACCAAGCCCAAGAACTCTCTGCTCTTCCTTCCAGCCAGGCTCACACACTTGGAATCTGTCTCTAAAAGTCTAGTTTCATACATTTTATCAGTTTCTCCAGACAACATAATAAGAATACATTTTGCTTATTATGAAAATGCCAATTAAAAATGTGAAAATGAAAAAATCCTGTGCGTTTTCCTTATTTAACTGATTTATATTGATTGATTGGTTTTGTTGGATTTGTGACTTGTTTTGTGGGAATTTAATTTATTTTTTTAGACCAATGAGCTGATACAGTTAAAAAGTATTTGAATTGTTATTGTAAAATAGAATTCAAAATCATGTTGGATCTTAGTATACAAGATCTGGCCCAGATTCAGACTGCACATGTATGGGTACCAATATGGGATAAATCAGAATTAACAAATTAGCCCAGTGTTACACTAGTGATAGAACTGAATCTCACTCTCCACAGTTGCAAAGTTCTTTTATATGCTACATTATACTAACTCCCAGCAGCATTGTCCAAAAGAACCCCTTAAAATAGTTCCTAAATAAATCAAATTAAGCATATTATGCAACAGTTAACTATAATCACTTTTTTTTTCCCAACTTCTCCTATGGTATTTTTATTGTAGAAGTCTTGAGTACATTTCCATCAGCAGGATACACCGAGACATTTTAAATGCTTTGCACGTAATTGCCTTTCTATACCATTTTGCATGCTTTGCCTAAACTGCATAATTGTTTTTTTCCTGATCTACTCTAAACCCCATGAAAGGAAAGACATTGTAAATCACAGTTTCCCGTACGAATGATCACATTTCTTGTGATTTAATTTTGGGTAGTTATAATGCTATCTGTTTCTTTTGACAGGTGTAATTATTGCTGGTATGTGCACCCAAATTGTATTTCATTTTCCAAAGAAGCATCTCATTACGATTGATGAAGTCTCTAGAAAAAGGAAGGAATAGAAGAAGTTCTTTAAAAATATTGATTTGCTCTTAGTACCTGTCAGCAAAAATGCAAATGGCCACAAATCATAGTTGCAAAGGAAATGCAATAAGACCTAGAAACAGATACTATGCATACTGGCAAGGGTGAAGGGATTTCCAGACTCTGGTCTGAACAGGAAACACACTAAACAAAAGCAAAGATGATTCAGGTGGATGTTTTGTTCCACCATTTACATTAGTTCTATATGCATTCTGTATCATTATAGGATACAATGTTTTCCAGTGATATTAGTTTTATGAGATAGCTCGCAACCAATATCTAGTTTGTAGTTGTCCTATTCTGCTCCTTGCCTAGCCTGTTATATTTGGCTTTACACTTTTGAACACAGTAACACATCTACATTATCTTGTGTGGTCAAGGCTTTGCTCATGATAAAATGATAATCCATGTCCATATTGTTCAAGTTACAGAGATTGTATCCATACGACATATTGTCAGGAGTCCATAATGACCTCATAATTATTCTGTAGTGTTTGTTCCTTCAATACATACTTAGCTGCAGCATTCAGTGTGCTCTGTGCTCACAATCCTTCTAGCTTGGGCAGCTAATACATGTTTTATTACGGTGTAGCCACACCATATGTGAGCCAGTATTTTTAAATCATTCATGACCTAAGGATGCAGCCTGATTTCCGACCTAAACCTTCCTGCTGTTGCTGCTTGTCAAGAAGCCAAAACTTTTCAGGGATGACATGGAGCACTTAGTTAGCAAGTGAGTCCTGCCCTCTGGACCTTCAGAAGACCTCGATATCAAATGTCTTGCTTTCCTGAAGCCTTAGAAATGAACTTACTACTCCAGCAATAAGATTGGTAACAGGAATTAAATTTCTGAAGCCACTGTGAAAGCAAGTTCTTTTTAAATGCAGAATTTGAGTTTATTTACTATACCTTAGTATCCCTATGATCACTACAAAAGACAGTTTATTTGTTCATCTATCTATCTATCTATCTATCTAATATCCATTAATTGTTTCATTTCCTTCTTACAGACTTTTCATGATTTAGGCCCATCAAGGGACAAAAGATCAGGATTAGACTCAAGTACTGAGACTTGAGGCTTGCCAAAGGGCAGGGAAGGCTTAATTGCCACTTATGGTCCAGGACAATACAGACCAGGCTACTTAGCTTGGGGAAGAAAACAGAAAATAATTTAATCCAGCAACAACTGAAACATAACTATAAAACCCCAAAACATAATGAACAGAAAACAACACAGAATGGCACAATTACGAGTACAACCAGCCCTTTAAGATCACCTTCTCCCCATCCCTCCCCTCTTCCCTGGCTCAGAGACCTGATCCCAGTGTCTTTTTCTCTTCCCCCGCTGAACAGCTCAGAGGGGCAGGGAATGGGGGTTTCAGTCAGTCTATTCCTGATGATTTCTTCCATTTGTCTCTCCTTAGGGTAGGTGGGCTCCTTGCTGGTCACCTCTGCTCCTCCATGGGGTACCTCACACACCTGGCAACCCTGCACGAGTCACTTCATTGTGCGTTCATCCCAAGAGCTGCAGCTCCTCTCTGCCTCTCGTGTGGGTCTTCTCTGGGGCCCGCAGACTCTCCAGCACGGTCTGCACCATGGCTGCCTCCTCACACAGTCTGTCGCCCATCTGGGTGCACTCACCCAGACCTGCTGGTGGCTCTCAGTCCTGCCATTGCCCTCCATGTGTTGCAGGGGTACAGCCTGCATTTGTTCCACGGGTTGCAAAGGGGTCTGCAGTCCAGTGCTCCTCCTTCCTTCTGCCTTCTCTGACTGTGGGGTCCATGTGGTCGCCTCCATCTCATATCACTCGTACACCTCCACCCAAGCACTTTAAATTCCTGTCCTTAAATAGTGATGACAGAGGTGCCAGATTGGCCCAGCTGGGCTGGAGGTTGGTCTGAACCCAGGAGCAGGGGAAAAGTCCGAGAACTCTTTACTGGGTCTGCACTGCAACCTGCTGTCCCTGTTACCCAGCCAAAGCGGCTCCTCGCTAAACCATGACAAGAGTAAACTGATTTCATGTGCCATTAGTTGCAGTATCTTATTACAGTTTATATCAGTTTCCCCGTTCCAGCTCTACACATGCCCCCAGGACAATTAGGAATGTCTCCTAGCTCCTCCGGTGAAATCCTGGCCTTGCTGAAGTTGGTGAAAGTTTAGTGCTTAACTAGGATGACAATTTTTCTCTCTTTGTTGAAACTACTTGATACGATTTGTACTTGTGTAGCTGATCAGTCAAAGCAAGCTTGAAGATACATTCCACACAATAGTGTTCTCAAGTATTTACAATGATAATTTCTGTAGAAATCCCTGAATTAATATATGATTCAAGTCTCAAGGTGTTTCATTGTTTTGTTTCTGTTGCCTGATTTTTTTTTTAAATAAAAACTCACAGGTACAGAATAAGATGGTTCATAGACATGTCAGGTAGTAAAGAGTTCAAAATACTACTTGATTCCTTTACCTTCTGCCTCTAGCTCTTTTCCCTCTCCTGAACACAGAAGCCAACTTCATATACATTCCTGACACAAACCAATTTAAGCTTCTTCCCAGAAATGGCTTTTTGTTACAGGACAGAAAATAAAATGCTTCAATTTCATATCTGTTTTATTCATGGCAGTTTCAGGCTTTTACTGGAGCCATCACTGCAGAAGCATAGCCATTAAAAACAGGCCTCAAAGACTTTATTTAGTGAAGTCATTTGTGCTTTACCTACAGATATAAGCCCTGATATGCAGATGCTACACAGATAGCAAAGAGTGTCTGCCTTTTTACCTCCATGAAGACATTTAGAAAACTCTGGATACTTTAAAAGATATTTTAAAATTCACATATACACTTCTACATATATCCTACTCCCTCTAAATATATCAAAGGCTGACTAAAGGACAAACATAATTTGGAATGAAAAATATTAGAATGCACATTTTATCAAATGAATAGTAAAAAGTTGCTCAGGAAGAGAGTCAATGGTAATGGTAAATGATAGACGATAAGAAATACACAGAAGTTATCTAGGTGTTCATTTTGCCTGTCAGATGAAGCATGTATTCAGTTGCATATATGTAGAACAGTAAGAAAGGTTTTATGAGATCTGTGAAAAATGCAGAGGGGAGAAGAACTGCATCTCTGGAACATGGAGGTATTTGTAGGGCCATCTATAAGAAACCTTTAAGTCCTCCTCTAATAGGTAAATCAGAAGCATTTCTATAATTGACTTTAAAAGGGAGTGTAATTTATCCTTTTGGTTTTGTGATGAGACAATGTGAGAAAAGGAACTGGTATGCCAAATTAGTAAAACAGGCAAATTTGGTATTAGGCAACACTTACCTGAAGCACTGTCATTCAACATAAACACCCAGTAGCATTAAGTACTATCACAAGAAACAAAGCTATTGTCTTTTAATGTAAGTAGCTTTGAAAGAATGCAAAATACTCTAAGGAAACGTGATCAAAATTTGGCAGTGTAAAAAATAAACTAGCAAAGGTGAGTGCAAAAGGAATAAGAGATAACTGAAATTAATCCAGACTGAAGCTAAAAGAAAACAGTGCAGCAGAGACCAATTTTATCAAGTAAGACTGAATAATCAAGAACAATAGCAGCAATGAAAATATTTTAAAAAATTGAATAGTCTGAAAAGTAGAAATGAATGAGATCCCTAGGTGAATCAGAAGCAAAACAAAGAGCGGGAGAGAGGCTGTTCCTTGGTTATAGGAAAGGAGAAAAGAGACATACACACAGCAATCTCACCACACTGAGATCTTTGTTGATAGTCTGCCTACCTAGTTCTCTAAAAAGACAGTAAATTAACTGCATATGGCTGCCTCCCCTGTCCAGGAGCAAATCTGTCATGAGTGTGGATAAAGCTTTCTTGTAATTACTTTTTAAAATCTACAGTTTTAGAACCTGTCTTTGCTCTGTACAAAATATGTTTCTGTCTCTTGCTGTGCTTGTTTGTCAATATTAAAATATTTTCTTTAAAGATATGTGGTAGCCTCCCCACTTGATCCAGCTTGTGTTGGATCATATGCCACAGAAAGCCTGGTTCTTGTCACATATGTGCTGTTCCATCCATGTTATGTCTGAAAATGATTAGGCTATTAGATTCCATGAAGAAATATTATTCAGCTTTACTAAGAAAGATTTTATCTTTTTATTTTTTCACATTATTTTGAAAATGTAAAAGTTAAAGCAGTAATTTGTGTACTTCCTTATGTATCTCATAGCTATATAGGTCCTAGGCTCCCTGAAGCTGACTGGAGCTGTGTCCCCTATCATTGTGCTTACTTTCTAAAAATTACTCATTCCTCTTGCTTTGTCACTCAATTCAGAATAAATGAGGGATTTTATATCACTGCTGGATTTTGACATAGATGGTAATAGTAGCAGGCAGCAGTACATTTTGACAGTTCAATGGAAATCCTCCACAGGTTGCTTTTAATACTTTCTGGATATTTATTTAAGCAAAATAACTAAATATCAACCATGTGTTTTCATTTATGAACTATTCCTCAGGACCACAGGCAATCAATGTCTTAATTTGGTGCATTTTCTAGTTTGCTTTTAAAATGGGGTTTTTTTGGTCTATTGCTATTTTTTTTTTTTGTAAGAGCATAGTTTGAGGAGAAGCTTGCAAGATTTGTGTTTGTCCAAAGTCCTAGTTTAGTCCATGTTCTCAAGCACAGCCTTGAGAGTTTTACCATCATCAGAAATGAGATTTAATCCTACTTAGAAAGGTGCATCTTGCCAGTTTTACAAAATAGCTTCATGCAATGGAGTTCCCTCAAGATGAAGACAGAGATCTTGAACTCACTTCGATATTCTCACCCAAGTCTGAGGAGCAGCGGAGATAGGATAGGTCAAATATATTCACACAAGGCTGTATTGCTGATGAGAAGTTCTGTAGGAATCTGCAGCTGTTCATGGCTCCTAAATGCTGAAAATTTTTTGCTGTCAAATCTGAAGGTCCACTCAACAGAAATTCCTGTTCAGAAATGGTAAGTACAGATAAGCAAGACCAGCAATGAGTACTGTCTTGCAAATCCTATCACACAGCTCAGACAACATATTCAGAGGGCAAATAATGCACAGAAAATTAAACTTCAATTAGACAATGGATTTTTCTTAAGCTTTTTTTATGCAGTACAGAACAGTATAATTAATAAAATGAAAGCATTTGTGGTTTGCCATTTTCTTAGCTAGAACTTTTTGATTTCTTTATGTGTATTGACAAGAATTGTTTACCATGAATAATTGGAATCACTGATTTGAGACTGCTTTCAGATTCTCTGCCAACAAGATATCTCTAGTACTATACCAGAAAAGAAACGTCATACCTGGTGAACCTGTCATTGTTTAGCAGGAAACAAAAAAGAAATCCTTGTACCAATAACATGGCACAAATGTGTCATTAAAATGTGGTAATCCTTTTGACAAAGAAGACTTGCTGAAGAATATAGGAAAAGTTGTTTTTGCTGGAATTCAGTCCTCAATTGTTGTCAAATTCTTTGAATTGAAATGTATGAGATATCCTTGAGCTACAACCCTGCGGCAAATGGAGAGGACACTTTCCATCCCAAGTGCCCAAGACAAGTTCCACAGGGGTTGGAGCTATGCATATTACCAATTCTGTCATATTTAGTACCTCTTATTAACAACTAATTAATTAATTATCCGTAGAATACTATTGCTTTCTGTTCTATAAATGTTCTTAGCTATCATCCTATCTTGGTTAGATGATCAGTCAGACCTAAAGATATAATTGCTGAAAATGCAAATGTAAAACTAGAGACTGGGATAAAGAAATGGCAGATTTATGATGCAATTACTATATATATTCTGCCTTTAGATGAAGAAAGGATTGATGGACTTCTGTATACCACATTCAGTTGTAAAGTACAGTTAGCAATTGTAGTGCACAGATAGCAATGGAAATGGGTCTGAAAAGATTAGTCATATATTAAAAGACAGAGTACTATATCTCACAATACATTACTAAGAGACAGAAAGGAAATGAAGATGGAAATTTGAAAAGTTTTTTGTCACACTAGTCAAAAGATTGAAAAATATTAGAACATTGCAACTATTCAGAAAATAGCCATAGAAAAAAACTCCAGCTGCTTTAGCCAGTCTGTCACAAAACTATCATGACAACCTCTCAATTCACAGCCAGAAAAAATAAACCCAGCATTTTGGAGAATAAGCCTCCAGCATTGCCTGAAGTAGCACAACAGATGTGCACTTGCAATATACCTGATAGAGAGCAAAAATCAAAAGCCTCCTGAGCTATCATGACATAGGCTAACTTGCCTTGCTACTCAGGCAGGTTTTGGTGCCTTCTCTGATCTGTAGCCTATGGCAACAAAATATCTGGTTTCTGAAAGTCCTATGACTGCAGAGCAGACACATTCAAAACATAATTTGACTTAAAGCAAAAGCAGAACAAGGAAGGTTCTGTGGCGAGGTTTTCTTTTGCCTTGAACTTTCAGTATTGATTTCTTCATACTCTTACTTTGTGAAGTAAGTGGAGTTTGGGGCATTTGATAATACAAGCTCACATCACAGATGTTAAGATTCTCTATGCACAAAAAATTATGCCTTTCTTACAGTTTTAAGAAAATATCCTTTGAAGAACAACATCATTTTCACCATACCCAAACAGATTCGGTGTATTTCTAAAATAGCACTACTGGAGGTGGACAGAGTGATGAACAAGGTAGTATCAGCTTTCAATGCAGGCAGTTTATAACAAACATTTCAGAGTTATCAGGGATTACCAAAAGTATATTTTTACATTTGAGAATCAACATAGATTTAAGAGATTAATGTAATTATTAGCTTGCTGTTGTGGCAAGCCTGTGGAAATACTGCATACGTTGTTTTTTTCAGAACTAATTGAAGATCACCTGACAAAAATTAGGGCAAGAGGAAGTATAACAAATGAACTCAGCACAGGTACACACCACAGGTATCCAGGTGGGGTAAGTGCAGAGCTGAAGCAAACAAAAGCCAGTGACCGGGTTGCAAGCTGAGCCACTTGTCCTTGTGAGTAAGCAAAGGAGATGAGCCAACCTCCTGAACTCCCCAGAGCGAGGAATACCAGATTCTCTATATGTGAAGCAAAGGGCTTCTGCAACAGATAAAATATCAATTTTGCTCCCAAAGAGGGAGGTGAAGGATAAGCTGACATGAATTAAGAAGGGACATGCAAGATACCCCATGAATAAGATGATAAGCAATAACTGATTTGTGACTGAAGTCCCAGTCTGATCCCTGCTGTGTGCTGATGAAGTGCACTGTCCTTCCAGGGCTCAATGAGTTATCAGAGTTCTGAACAGAGCAGCACTAGATTTCCCAAAGACAGGTAGATAGGATCAAATAAATTCCTCAGAGAGTGAAAAAAATCCAAACAAACCAACGACAACCCCAAAACATGGTTTGATTTTTTGCTAAAATTGAACTACAGTACTTTTACTTAAAATGATTGTCAGAGTAGGGAAATTCATTTTCTAAAATCCATTAGAAAGGTCTAACATTTTGCATCCTCTTAGAGAAACATTATTGGATTTGGTTTAGTCTGTTGGTGAGTGGGGGCAACTGCTGAGCAAGTGACAGGATCATATGGGAAACATATAGAGAGAAGATGATGTGAGCAGGATGGCATTGCCACGGTAATCAACAAAGTAGATTTTGGTAAGAAGAGTACTCCAGCAAGAAACAAATCAGGCAAATGGTATCAAAATTTCCTGGACATATGTTTTCCTCTAGAAACCACACTGAATAAAGTCAAGGCTTTCAAATCAAGAACCTTGCACAAATGAAATGAACGGAAGTAAAAATCTTCCTACACCTTTACACTAGTTTTCGACACACGGTGTTAAATACACAGGTGGACTTCTTGTCTATCAGCTTTTATGTTGTTTCAGGAGTTTGAAAGTGTGTAGTAAATAAAGACAAGGACTTTAACAATGGCAGAAGCTACCGCTATCAGCAAGCACTCAAATAGCATAATGCAGAGCTGAATTCTACCACTGCATCTCACAGGACATATCTGCTTAACACAATGTAGTACTGTGGTGGCTCAACCAAGACTAATCAAAGCAGTTCCTTATTAGCCAGAATGGGAATGTAATACTAATATACTGGTCTCAGTGTTTAAACACTGGTCTCAGTATTTAAAGCAAGCAGAAATATAACTGTACAACCATGCACTAATATGAAATGTAATACAATCATAGAATAGTTTAAATTGGAAAAGACCTTTAAGGTCACCAATCCAGCTGTTAACCTAACACTGCCACATCCTTCACTAAACCATGTCCCAAGGACAGCAACTATAAATCTTTTGAATACCTCCAGGAATGGTGACTCCACCACTTCCCTGGGTAGCCTATTCCAATGCCTGACAACCCTTTTGGTGTCTTTTCCAATCTGAACCTCCCCTGGTGCGACTTGAGACCATTTCCTTTTGTCCTGTTGTTTGTTACTTGAGAGGAAGAGACCAATATCCACCTCACTACATCCTCCCTTCAGGTAGTTATAGAGAGCAATAAAGTCTCCCTTCAGCCACCTCTTCTCCAGGCTAAACGACTCCGGTTCCCTCAACCTCACCTCATAAGACTTGTGCTGTAGACCTCTCACTTTGTTGCCCATCACTGGACATGTTCCAGCACCTCAATGTCCTTCTTGTAGTGAGTGGCCCAGAAGTGAATATAGCACTTGAGGTACAGCCTCACCAGTGCTGAGTGCAGTAGAATGACTTCTCTAATCCTGCCAGCTACACCATTACTCACACATTCTGATTTATTGTTAGAATAATCATTGAAATGAAACTCCATAGTTGGTTACCAAGTTGTTCCACTTACAAACACTTATCTTGAGACTGTAGAGCTTGAGTCACAGAAGAGTCACAATTGTATCTAAAGCTGACTGGAACTGTGCTTTTGTCATGGTTTGACATGACAGCCTTTTCTGGTAAGGGGCAAGGGGCTGTAAAGATGGCGCCTGTAAGAAGTTGTTTGCAACTCTCCCCAGCTCTGAGCCAGACCCACGTCTAGGGCTGAGCCAATTAGATGCCTCCACGATCACTTTTTAAGAAGAAGCCGGAAGAGGAGGTTTCTTCCTCCATCTTCTTCCTTCTTCTGTCCCTTCTTTTGGTACAGGTGGTGATGCAAGGAGTAGGAACAGTGACAGAAACAACCCTGCGGACTCCAAGGTCAGTGATGAAAGAGAGTAGGAGGTGTACCAGAGCAGAGACTCCTCTGCATTCTGTGGAGAGAACTGGTGAAGCTGAGATTTATTTTCATGTCTTTAAAGACCCTGCACCAGCGGCAGAGACTCATTTTGATACAGCAGGTCCTGGACCAGGGGCAGCGATTCACTTCACTACAGACCCTGGGGCAGGGGCAATGATTTTCTTCTTTAAAAACTATGGCCAGAGCAGGTTGTGTCCCGTGGGAGGGACCCTTTATCACTATGGCCGGAGCAGGCCGTGTCCCAAAGGAGGGACCCAACATCCACAGCTGTAACTGTGGGAAGGAACCCACGACAAAGCAGCTCATCGAACCTATGCCCAGAAGAGGCCTTGTCCCGAGAGAGGGACCCTGTAACTGCAGAAACTGCAACCATAGCAAAGAATCCATGCCAGAGATATTCACCAAGGACTCTGTGCTGTGTGAGGGACCCTGTATCGGCAGAAGCCGCAGCTGCTGGGAACAACCCACACCAGAGAAGTTCGTTAAGGACTGTGTTCTGGGGAAGGAACCTTGTGTTGGAGCAGGGGAAGAATGCCAGGAGTCACCCTAGGGGCTAGGAGTCACAGAAGCGGCAGAGCCCATCTGTGAGAGACTGACCATATCCCTCAGTCCTTGGGAGGAGGCAGAGATATCAGGAGCAGTGAGCTGGGCCCAGGAAGAAAGGAGGGATGGGGGAGGGAGATATCAAAGTACTGGTTGTAACGTTCTCATCATCCTACTCCCTTTTGCTTTTATTCCATTCTGTTTCTTGTAGAATAAACTTTCCTACTTTCCTCTCTACATCGAGTACTGGAGTTTGTTTTACCCGGAACCGTAATTGGCAGTGAGCCCTCCCTGCCCTTGTCTTAATCCACAACAACCTTGCTTATCTTTTTACTCCCATATCGCTGGGGCCTCTGCCATCCTAACGAGGGTGGGGGTGAATGGGGGCACCCAGTGAGAGACTGTTGTGGTGCTGCCATCCTAACGAGGGTGGAGGTGAATGGAGGCACCCAGCGAGAGTTGTGGTGCTACTTTGCTAGTTGGGCCAAACCATGACAGCTTTCAAAGCATAAAGTTTGCAATGATAGCTGTTGCAAAGAAGAAAGCCAGAAACTGCTCCGATATTGCTGCTATTTGGTGTCCCAGGTCTCCTATATGTGCAACAAAACTAGTAGGAAAAGTTTCTTTTCTTAGAAACTAATTAGAACATTAGTTTAAGCACTTGGATAGGATAATGAAGATATATAGAAAAGTCAATGGGAAAAAAATACAATATATATAAATAATACAAAATAATTTTTATATAATAATACAAAATAATACAGAATAATTTTGTATTCCTAGTAGGATTTGGACATTGCACAGTATATAGTGTTGAATGCCATATACTGAGCAATGAGATTAAAAGGAAGCAAACAATGGGTGTGCGCATTGCACGTTCTGCACACTGAATAAGTTAGGATCTGGTGGGGGTAAGAGCAGTATGTGATCGTGTTGAGATTGTTGCAACTTGCATGTTCAAAATGGCAGTGTTTATATGGTCCTGGCATTAATCACTTTTGAATATTTGACTTTAAACTCTCAGTAATAATGTTAAATTCTTTAAGACTTCAGTTTAGACCATAAGAAGTGCAGAGGAGCCAGTCTGCTTCCTTATACATTTTGATGGTGCTTTTCCTCATCCTCTACCCTTGCATTTTCACAGAGGGCAGTGATTTCTCCTTAAGTCCAAAATATGTAATATTTTATGCAATACTATAATACCATATGCAATACTATAATAAAATGCAATACTATCACCTTTAAGACATACAGAGATCTACAAAACTGCTTCACAGAGCCAATACAGTACCAGATCTATGGCAGACAAGAAAGCAAAACTTAAGCTTAATCACATAAGACAGATAAGATAGATACACAGAAGATCTCATTTCAAGGTCTCTTTTCCTTTGTCTCCATCCAAATTCAATGCAAAAATAAATAAGTAAATCTGCTGCTGTTTGTGGCAATAACAGAACACAACATTAGTACTCTGCTCCCTGCTCCTCACAGCACTGCTATGGGCTCCATCTTCTAGTCAAAGTCTTGAAGAAAGGGGCTCTGATGTTTCGTCAGATCCAGCCTCCACATGAACTAACCCTGAGGTGTATTTACCACAACTGCTTGAAAAAGCAGTCATGTAGCACAACCACTACTCATTGTGCTTGAGAGAAGATTAAAAGACAAATGTATTTCTGTCAGTCTTACAGTCCAATAGAGTCTTATCATAAACAGATAATAACGCAATTATACCATGCCAATCAGATGAATTTAAGACCATCACTCAATTATAATGTCAGCCTACCCTTACTCACTAACAGACAACACTGCTTTTTCAATCAGCTTAATCACAAGAAAATCATAATCTCATCGCCCATCAGTATCAATTGTGCATGATGTCAGATTAGTTTGAAGAAGTAATTAGTTTCTGTACTGGAATTCCTTAGGTAGAGCATATTAGCACACATATATATAGTTTTCATTCAGATAAAAGCCAAGTAAAACCATAAACATATGGGAATGGAGCTAAAGCATACAAGATCCTGAAACTATTGAGCACCTTTATATACCCAAATCTTTTCATTACTCTCCTGTCAACCTATCACAGAAAACACACATTTTCGCCTCATTATTTCACAGGAAGTTTACCAAAGAGAAAAAGCCAAGAATTATGGTCTTCATTTTTTTTCCAGGTGACCTATCTGTATTATCTGTTAAACCTTATTTAAGGATACAAAATATTTGTCGATTTGTTTATGTGCTTTGTGAGAAAACAAAGTTTCAAGTTAGGCTTCTATGCATGACTCCAAACACACAGGAAAGTCATCTTTCAATGTTGCAGGATGCTGAAGATTTTCCCAGGCCTCTACCTGGAAGCTTAAAATGATGCCTTAGCAAATAAATGGCTTTTCAGCATGCTAACATATGATTTCCAGTCCTTAAATGTAGGATTTAGATGTGCTCTTACAGAATCTAAATTTATCCCTACCTAAACACTTTCAATCTCACTGCAATGTCACAGAAATGAGGCATTTAAAACCATTTATAAATCAAAGTTCAGGATCAAGTCCTTAAATTAATGAAGCAGTGCAATTCATGTAAATGGTGTTTCAGTTCTTTTTGATGAAGAAAATAGGAAGAAAAAGGTGCCTGTATTGTGAATGAGCACCAAGTAATAGGTTTAATTTACTACATTTCCTGCTTTGAACCCTTTGGAAAGAGTTCAGGGAGACCTGAAGGACCCCCAGATGGCAGGTTGTAAACCACTGTTGTGGTACTGTTGTAGCACCATCCTTTTGCTCCTTCACCTTTATAAACCAGACAAGGCACCTGAAATTTATACCCCGAGGTTCTCACTCCCAAAGGCAGCTCTGCAATCTGACAGGGAAAAAAAAATCTGTTTTAGTTTCTACATATAAATGTTACTGTATGTCATGGTTTAGGCCCACCAGGGAACAAAAGACCACGATTAGCCTCAAGTACCGAAGACTTAAGGATTGCTAAAGGGCAGGGAGGGCTTAATTGCCGCTTAAGGTGTAGGACAAAACAGAGCAGGCTACTCGGCTCGGGGAAGAAAACAGAAAATAATTTAATACCAACTAAAACATAAAACCCCAAAACAGAACCAAAACAAAACAACACAGAATGGTACAAAGATGAAGAGTCCGACCAGCCCTTTAAGACCACCTGCTCCCCACCCCTCTCCTCTTCCCGGGCTCAGAGCCCTGATCCCGGTGTTTTATACCTCCGTCCCCCCTGAACGGCCCAGGGGGGCAGGGAGTGGGGGTTTCAGTCAGTCCGTTCCTGGTGGCTTCTGCCGTTTGTCTCACCTCAGGGCAAGTGGGTTCCGCACCAGTCCTCCTTGCAAGTCCGTGAGGTACCACACACACATGGCAGCCCTGCACGGGCTGCACCGACGCACATTTGTCCCAAAGCCCTGCACGGGCTGCACCGACACGCATTTGTCCCAAAAATTGCTGCTCCTCTCTGCCTCTCGTGTGGGGCTGCTCTGCGGCGCACAGGCTCTCCAGCATGTCCTGTGCCATGACCGCCTCCCCCACACGGTCTCCAGCCCGTCCGGGCGCACTCACATGGAGCTGCTGCTGCTGCTGGCTCTCAGTTCTGCCGTTGCCATCCATAGGTTGCAGGAATACCGCCTGCACTCTCACCACGGCTTGCAGAGGGGTCTCTGTTTTGATGCTCCTTCCTTCCTCCTTCTCCGACTGTGGGGTCCGCATGGTCGCCTTCATCTTGTACCACCCTTACACCTCCTGCCTGGCACCTCAAATTCCCGTCCCTAAATAGTGATCGCAGAGGCGCCAGATTGGCCCAGCCGGGCCTGGGTGTGGGTCTGAACCCAGGAGTTGGGGGAGAGTCTAAAAAAACTTTTACCAGGTCTTCACTGCAACCCGCTCCCCCTGTCACTAAGCAAAAGCAACTCCTTGCTAAACCATGACACTGTATTTTTTTAAAAAAGGAAATAAAAAGATAAAATGCAAGGCTGTTATGTATAGTCAGTATTTGGGTGCATAAAAGGAGAGACTTGCCTTATGAGAGCTTCTCCAAGAGCACAGATATTCTTTGTAGGGAAATGTGTGACCTCCACCATTCAGTAGACTTTGGCAGAGGTGAAATATTATTAATATACTTGCTTGAAAAATAATAATTAAAAAAAGC
>WBNH01009058.1:0-11805 GCA_013401255.1 Urocolius indicus
GGCTCAGGGTCCTGATCCTGGTGCCTTTATCTCCTGAATATTCCTCCCTGAATGGCTCAGGGAAGCATGGAATGGAGGTTTCAGTCAGTCTTTTCCTGATGGCTTCTGTCATTTTTGTTGCCTAAGGGCAGATGGACTCCTCACTGGTCCTCCCTGCTCCTGCACAGTGTCCATCACATGCTGGGCAGTCCTGTACAGGCTACTCTGATGTGCATTCATCCTCAAGGCTGCAGCTCTTCTTCACCTCTCATGTGGGTCTCTGTGGCCCACAGGCGCTCCAGCATGGTCTGTGCCATGGCCACCTCCTCACATAGTCTCCTGCCTGTCCAGCTACACTCACTCTGAGCTACTGCTGACCACCATTCCTACCATTGCTCTCCATCGATTGCAAGGACACAGCCTGTGTTCTTACCACGGGATTGCAGAGGGGACTCTGGTCCTGGGCTTCTCCTTCCTTCTTCCTCCTGTGACTGCAGAGTCTGCATGGTAGCCTCGTTCTTATACCACTCCTCTATAACTCCTCTCCCAGCTGCAGATTTCCATCTTAAAATAGTGATGGCGGAGGTGCCAGATTGGCCCAGCCAGGCTGTAGGTGGGTGCACCTCAGAGCCAGGGGATGTTCTGAGACCTACTTACAGAGGATCAGCACTGCAGTCCGTTCCCCCTATTGCCAAGCAGAACGTGGCTCTACACAAATCTGTGAGAGATTCTCACTTTGCACCCAAGAAAACCCCTTGCTAGTGTAGTGGTTTTGCCTGGGCCATGTTTTTTGGTAGCAGGGGGAGCTACAAAGGGTTAAACAAAGGGTTTCCAGAAGCTTCCCCTGTAGCTGATAGGGCCAATGCTAGTCAATTCTAAGATGGACCCTGCACCCGATGAAGCCCTGGCCAATTAGTGATGGAGTTAATGCCTCTGTGAATAATGTATTGGAGAAGGGGACGAAGTTGCTTGTGCAGTTGGTAAACTGCAGCAGCAACAGGGAGTGAGAATGTGAGAACATCTCCACAGACACAAAGGACAATGGAGAAGGAGGGGGAGGAGGGTGCTTAGGTCCTGGAAGAAAGACTCCCCTGTGACCTGTGGTGAGGACTATGGTGAAGAGGATTGTCCCCCTGCAGTTCATGGAGGACCATCAGGGAGCAGAGATCCACTCACAGCCCGTGGAGGACTCCACACCAGAGTGGGTGGATGAATGAAGGAAGCTGTGACTCTGTGGGAAACCTGTGTTGGAGCAAGTTCCTGGCAGGTCCTGGGAGTCCATGTCGACAGAGGAGCCCAGGACAGAGCAAGTTTGCTTTCAGGACTTGTGATCCTGTGAGGGACTCAGACTGGAGCAGTCGGTACCTGAAGGACTGTTCTCCCACTGGATGACCCACATTCGGGCAGGGTGTGAAGAGCTACTCCCATAGAAAGCCCCATGCTGGAGCAGTTTGTGAGGAACTGTAGCCCATGGGAAGGACCCATGCTGGAGAAGTTCATGAGGGACTGTCTCCCGTGGGAAGGGACTCCACAGTGTAGCAGTGGGAAGTGTGAGGAGGCCTCCTCCTGAGAAGAAGCAGCAGCAAAATCCATCTGTAATGAGCTGACTGCAACCCCTATCCCCCATCCCCTGCACCACTGGTATGAAGGAAAGAGAGTCCTGGGAAGAGGGAGAGGTAAGGGGAGGTGTTTTTAAGATTCAGTTTTATTTCTCATTTTCCGTGCTCTTATTATTCCTTTAATGGATCAAAACTTTTTCTTCCGCAGCTTCCCCAAGTTGAGTCGGTTATGCCCATGATGCTAATTGCTGAGTGGTCTCTCTGTCCTTATCTCAACTCGCAAGCCTTTTTTTATATTTCTCTCTCTCTCTCCTGTCCAGTTTAGGAGGGGTAATGATATTATAACTTGGTGGACACTGTGCTAAACCACCGCAACTGGTGAAAAAAATGAACAATTGTACCCAAATATCATCAGAAGATCTGACATAAAGCTGAAAATGAAACCCAGCATTCTTGCCTCCTAAAACAACACAAAAGCAAAAAACCAGGGATTTTTCTTATTTCTCCAGAAGCCAAAGATTTTTCTTATTTGTAATTACAAGCTTTATGAGTATTCCATGTTCAGGATTTGAAACTCTAAACTTGCATACTTTTCTTAAAAAGAAGCTGGTGAAACAATGATGTTTAATTGTCTTTGTAAGTTTTTTCTTTCTCTTCCACAGTTTCAAAGACTCTTCTAGAAGTGTTTTTGACTTTCAGGCATGCAGGTTCAGGCACCTATGAACAGGATCACTGTGCATATGACTGAGTAAAGCACCATGAAAATATGATCCAAATTCCTCATTTACATGAACTGAAGTGATTCTGATGTGTACTCCTGATTTCCCTGAGACAAAACTAAGGATACATGATATGGATGTGCTGCACTCTCACACAAGCATGAGAACTGTGCTGGAGGCACGGTTGTTCACACTGTGAACAACAGTGGTAAAGCCACATGTAGCCTGGGGCAGAAGTGTTAAAGTTACGTGGAGATTGTGGGCTGGTGGTTGCTGTTATCAATGCCTTTGTTTTCTAGTCTCCGAATTTTTGTCCATTTAAGTTGATATTCTTTTACCTAAGTCTTATTGCTGCTATCTTATCTGTGTGTCTTTCCATTCTGTATCTGGTGTGGGTCCATTCTGTGTACACTCTCACCAGTCCTCACAATGTAGACATTTACACATAAGTCTAAGCTATGTTTATGCCTCTTGGTGATATCAAACCTAGGCATCAGGCTGCAGCTAGGTACACTCCAAAGATGGTGGGGAGGAAATATTAGAAAACAGGATATTTAAGTTAAAAAACTGGCCTCTGGAAGCTAAGACTGGAAGCTGCTGATTATAATCTGCTTATTTGATACTTTCTTTTTATATCTGGAGAACAAAATGAGAACAGAACAAGATGGCAACTTACACCTGGATTTTGTAGGAAGATAGGTGGCTTCTGATATAATGTCTATATTGAAAATTCACCCTTTTTTCCCAGGGTTCACCCAGGATTTTCCAGGGCTCTAGATTGAAGTCACTATTACAGATGAAACTTAACTTCAGGAAAAGGAAAGGCTGAATTAGAGAGTTTATTAAGAGCTAAGCTTTCTCCTACATCTTATCCAAGATAAACATGTATCATATCCCATTATCAAATATGAATTTTGGTTGCTTTCATTGCTTCTAATACTGGTGGGGATAAGAATGAATATTTTTGAAATTATAACACTAACAAGAGCTCCTAATGTAGCCATTCTTTGCTCTATCAGCAAAACTGCAAGCAGGAAGGAATAGATTAGAATGTAAAAGAGTTCCTCCTAGGCAGTGGCTATAGCAGGAGAAAACTGTAATTTGGCTCCTCTAAAAGAAAGCAAGATCATTACACAAAAGTATAGGAAGGAAAAGAGAGAGTTGTACAGATTTCAGTCTTACAATGGCATGCCTGGATGATTCCTTTCTGTTTCAGGATTACTGCTGGTACAAATTTGCAGTGTCATCTGGCTTACAAGTAATAGAAAAGGGAAGAAATTGGACTCTTACACTACTGCCCACCCCATTCTGCCTATTGCTGATAAAAAAAAAGAAGAGATAAACTTTTCATCTGTTACAGAGTTTTTCTGCTGTGCAGCACCAAAAAAGAAGCACAAACTGTAAGCATTTAGAGCTTCAGGAATAGTTTTAAGTCTTGGTAAAATGAGAACAAAAACAGAGACAGAAATGGCCAGGTGACCCTGAAAGCTAAGCTATTTCACATGAAAGAATCTGCTCCCAGGTGCTTTAGGGGCTTCAGTCTTGGATTTCTATCAGTCATGGTAATAGCTATAACTTACCATTACTCTGGCTCAGCCTAGTTTGTACTTTTAGCCTAAACAGGCATAGAGTTCCATAAAATGTGTCAGTGCTGCACAAGTTACATAAAACTATTAATTTTCTTCCTATAAAACCCTTTTCCAGAAGAAAACAGGAAAAAAAATCAGAAAAATCTACATACTTTCAAAATGCTAATGGAATGAGCTTTTATTATTTTTTCTAGCTTGTTCTGAAAAAATAGTAAAATGTAGGAGGCTAAGCAAGTAAGTATTTTTCCTATAAAAGTTCTATTCCTTTCAAGATGTCACTTCACTGTAATAAATAAAGTTCAGAGTCTTGGTAACCTGTCATTTTGTAAAAGTTTTTCTGAATGATGTGAATCAGAGTTCACTTAAAATTAAAATCTCATTCCAACTGTATTTTTTTCCTTGTGTATCTGAATTTATCAAAAATAATGAATAATACGTCCAGTCCTTAACCTAACATTAATTTTTCAAGAAAACATTTTTAATGTACTCATTCTTAAGTCTTTTCTTTCTCTCTCAGGATCTCTTTTTGCCTAAAAATATAATAGTTAAATATTTTTTTCTACCATTTTTTCATAGTATATAATTCCTTGGGGATGAGAAAAACAGTAATAGAAACCTGTATAACAGATTAAGAAAAAAGTGTTGTACATTTTTCATAAAACTACATCAAATGTTCATAAATCTAGTTACTAGTTGAGTTTATGGTAGATCTACATTTTCAGAAGTGTAACGTTTTTCCTTGTCATTAATTTCTCTCATGACATTGAGCAGATGGTCTTTATACTACTGGTACTTTATCTTTGACATGGACACCAAGGATGATGTCTGTAATAATATCCCTGGCCTGAAGTGAAAATGTGAAAGTGGGTGGAAATGTTGCCTAAATTACAAAAAAGCTGATACAATTGTTCTGGTGACCTTGATGGCAAAGTTATTGCTGAGGATTAAAATTCAACTGCAAAGAATTATGTATGTGCTAAACAGATATTTGTATTGATCTCCAACCACTGTACCTTTGTCAATCACAGGTGAAGAAATTGTTTTAAGTTCATCTCCTGTAGCTATTTCTAAAAAGACTTTGATAAAGATTTTTTTTTTATTCTTTCATAAGAACATACTTCTGCCAGGCTATGGAGTTCCTTATCTTAACCAACTATAACATATCATGTTGAGGTGCCACAGGAAATCTTTTTTTTAGCATTTGACATATATGTAACATTTTTGTTGGAGCACAGGCATTTGACCTTTTTAAGGAAAAGCTTGTCATGCAAGGGTCTGTTGTAACCACAGCTTTGAGCTGCTCTCTTCAGTGTTTCTGCAGTTTTCAAATTAAGATCTCTGACGTTATTGTTTTCACCAAAATTCTTCTCACTTCCTTTTTTTTTGTTTTCTCTCCTTCTCCTCTTCCTCCCTCTAAATTACTATTGTGCAGTTCAGTAACTTAGTAGCATTCTTAGTAGCAAACTGTTTCATGAAACTCATACAATACCACTGGTATAATTGTGTGCTAACATCATGTACTTTGGAAATCTCTCTGAAAATACAGACACACACAAGTATCTCATTCCCTCTGTCAGTGGGTCATCCCTCTAACACGTCTGTTGAGTTCATCTAGTTCACATCATCAGGTCTTTATCTGTCTTACACCTTTCACAGCAGGGAAGATGAAGTGTGTGTGTATGGTGTCTGGGTGTCATGTGCTGTATCAGGACTGGTATGTTTGTTGACTCTTACACTGATAATCTGCAAGTTGAAGGTGTTAATCTTGAGGAAGTCACTGGGTGCAAGTTCACATTCCATCACTCGGCATTGAATTCATCTATGTCTATCCTCTAATGATCTCTATGTTACTTATTGGCAAAGGTATCCTTTTAAAGTAGATTTTACATGTTACCCAGGCAAGTATACTACCACAAGGAGATGCATCAAGTATCTGTGGGAACTGGCTGTGTTGCAGGTGATTTATAATGGTCTAGATAACGAGCAGTTTCCCACAGATTCAGATGAAGTTCAATGGGCACAACCCATGTGGCAAATATTCCTATGGAGTGTTCCACCATCTTACACTAACTCTTTGGCAGTCCTATCTTGGGAGGAAAGTGAGAGACAAACAGTAGATGTAGTGGCCAGTCAACTCTAGTAATATGAAGGCAGTCTCTCTTCCTCGCAATGGACTTGTATCTGAGCTGTGGGGAAACTTTCATGGGAGTTCCAGCACTTCAAAGAAGATATTCCTACTCTCCACCTGTATGAGTCTCTATCATTTCAGCTATTAGAAATGAATGTCCTTTTTATCAGGAGAGAGTGTACATACCACAAGGCACTCCCTAGTAATTTTACCTGCTTGGATGTGGAGAGACATGAGAAAGTGGAATGGCCAATCTGTCTCAATCCTAGAGGCATGGGCCTGTGAGTAACAAGAAAAGCCAATCACAAAGGGGAATTCTTCCTGGCAAATCGCTGTTCCAGTCTCCAGTGGGCACGCCCCTAGACAGAACAGAAGGGTTGATCTAACTTCTAATCCTCTTGAAGGGATTGTCTTTTTTCCACAAAAAGTGAGTGATGAATGCCATGACTAGTACTAAGGAGGCATTGCCTCTAGCCAGGTGAAGGAAAGGGACAACTCAGATTATTGTGTACTACTAAAAGGGGGCTCTTAAAAACTGAAAAGCACTTATGTCCTCTTAAACCCTCCAAGGCAGATCCCCAGATAACTTTCTGTTCTCTTGAAATCCAGAGTAGCAACTCTTCTGATATATTTTCTCATTACTTCACAAATTTTTAAACATCAATCATTTCACAATCACTGTGGTCAAGAAGTGATTTCAGAAGTTTGAAAGTGACATTGGTAACATAAAGTTCATAAAGCAAATCATTGATGATCTTAAAGGTCTTTTCCAACCTAAATGATTCTGTGATTCTATGATCTTTGCATTTCTTACTTAAAAGAGATCTCTTAATATGAATAGAGAGACCTTTTGTGGAAGCAATACAGAACTGTGGGTGTGTTCATGAGAACCAGTAAGTGCAAAGGAGACTTTGGAGGCAGATAGTCAAGTAGATGTCAAATAAATTGTCATAGTATACTTGAGAAGCGAAAAACATTTACTTTGACATCTATTTATTTGGTTGAAATGTAAGAAAGAACCTGTTAAAATGGTTTTTGTAAAGTATTTCACTAAGCCAAACTGAAGCAGCCATGATCTGTTGTGGGAAAATGGTTGCATGAGAAAAAGTAGCTAGGTGTTTTGCAGCTGACCGAGGAGGAATGTGTTAATCATTGCACGCAGCTGGTGTAGCTGCTGAGGAGGTAAGGTCACACTATCTTTGACTGTTGCAATTATACAATAACAGGTTGTTTTTGCAGTGATAAAGGCATGGGAAAAGCGGGAGGGACTGATCTTTTGTACATGCACCAATTATGAACTTAGCTTTTGCACTATATATGAGTTAATTAACTAGAGTATAAATATTGGGTAAGCACGATTAATAAACGAAGCTCGCTGATCACTCATATTGAGTGCCCATGTCTTCCCTCCGACGAGACAATCTGTGAGAATAACAGGTTAACACTTCTCATGTGTCTGCTGGGAAGATAGGGAAAGTGTTTGATCACAGTATCATTTGGAGATGAAGTTTTTTCAATTTGTCTAAAAGCCTAGTTTATAGAAAATAGAATGTTTTCTCCCATGTTGTAATGCAAATATAACACTGCAGCCTTTATTTTGTGCCTTAGGGATCAGATTGCAACAAACCTTGGAGAGGTCAGGCAGTTGATATAAACTAAGGCAGTCCTTACAAATGTATCTAAGTCTCACTGACATTATAAGGAATTTCAAACACATTTTCTTCCATGTGTTTCCATTGCATATGCTTCTGCAGGGGAACAGTAGCTCTTGAAAAGCCAGTTTCTGCACATGAAGGTGAAACAGGAGCTTTCAACCCTCGGAGAGGAGTGGCTTTCATGTCCTCCCACCTGTGCTCAGCTGCAACTATCACACCCTTCCAAAGGAGAAGACACTTCTTTCTTTGCAAGAGAGAAAGGGTAGGAGCAAGAGTGATTTAGTGACACAGTTGTGCTTGCAGGAGTTGCAGGACAGAGTTTGTAGCTACAAACCCATCCAGGTGTCACAGAGATTTTTTTACATGTCTGTCATTCAGTTCTAGTGTTTGTGTTGTCTGCCTGTACTTGTGTTTTGGGTTGTTAAAATCAGACTCACATTCCTGTCACTCTAATATCTATTGTTTTTAATTTAAGGCCAGTTAAACAATTGTCTTCTCCCACTATCTTTGGGGTTTCCAAAAATAAAAAAGGGCATTAGCAATACAACAGCAATATTGCTCTCTCTAATGGCTAAGCTGCTCATCATCTGTAACACATTTCTCCTTCTGGAGCACTACTATCTCCAGAGAATCATGTAACTGCATCCCCTGAGACATAAAACAAAATACTATCTGTATTTCACTGCCATACCACTGCCATACCAGAACATTTCATTTTCTCTACAGGATTTAGAAACATTCATTGGATTGCTTTCAAGACAGAAAAGTTTCCTAAGTAGTGGTATGCCTTCACAAACGATTGTCATGTATGCTTTAAATTCTCATCAGCACCTAGAAGTCTTAAATTTTTGAGTTATTGGTATATATTTGCCTCTGTTAAAACATTATTTATGCTTGGTAACACTCAAGCTCTTGATGTCATGCTCTGCTCCAAGGCACTGTTTACTCAGATAATATGTAGTTTGCTATGACAATCCTTTGTATAGATAGGATGCAATTCACTGACAAGGTGAAGGCGTTAAAGATTTCATTTACAGATATTGTTTTTCATTATTCTTAGCTTTGCACACACAGAAAGAGTCAACAGCTAATGTTAAATACTTATCAATTACTGCTGATATTACATATTAAATTTATTAACAGCACATGACAATCTCTTCTGGAAATAATTTCAATTTAAGACACTATTCAGAATTTGGTATTTTCTTTCTGTGGTATTTGCTTTCCAGATGTACCTGTTTTTTTCTTTCGCCTTCTTCCTATTAGGGAAGAGAACAAGCAGAAAATCAGAGGAAAAGACAGACATTAACTGTAGGAAGGAAAACAGGCATACTGTAGCAGTTTTTTTGGGTTTTTTTTTTGTTTTGTTTTTTTTTTCACGGGTCCATCCCATACCACTGAGATTTTATCATCTTTTATCACTTTTATCATCATTCCTTCCCATCCAGACTGCAAGAAGCTTCCCAAATGTTCCAACAGATATGTAGTACTTTCACTCCAGCTGTCATGTAAGATGTCTTTGTTATTTTTTTTTCTTTTCCATCAAAACAAGGGAAAAACCCAGGCTTTTAATCTGAACATTGGAATAGGAGTCATAGAGGATTTAAAATAAAAATGAAACTTCAGATTTAAACTTTTGCATGCAATTCCACTAAAATCATTGCATGCAGCACGCACTAGTTTCCTGAAATTAATATTTCTATCTCAGTTTTAGGAGCACTAGTTAAAATAGCAAATACTTTATAATGGTCAGCATGTACCTGTTCTGCCTAAAAACTAGAAGCACAATTTAACTGTAATGTAATAGTGGTGAGAGGGTATATAACAAAAAAACTGGGATAAAAATTAACCCTGCATATGAAGCTTATTTGAGATTTCCAGTCTAAAATTTTGTTGTGCATTAAATTATGACTTTTTTTTTTTTTTTTCAGATTTTCATCAGTGGCCCAGGACACTGGGAAATGCATGTAAAAAAAATAACAAAACACAATGAAAAGAACATGATTCATGAATGTCTTACCATCTTCCATCACACCTACGAAATAAAATGATTAATAATAACTAGCTGTCCATAAACAAGATTGAAAAACTATTCCCACACTGTTGTATGAACATGCATCCAGTCTGTAACAAAAACAGCTTATCATGGTGACTTTTATCATTTTTATGTCATGGGCTTTGTTTATTCCATGTCTGCTACCTGGAACATGAGCAGAGGGAGTACACGATCCATTTAAACTAAAAAGGTTACACTTGTCATTTCTGGGAATAAGGATGGGAATAGCTTGAGACTTCTGTGGGAAACTTGAGAAACCACATTTTGTGTCTGATGGTCTGGATTAGATATTAAACATTAAGCATTTTTTTAATCTAGCTTTCAGTAATAAAAGTGGTACAACTTGTTGTCGTGGTTTGGCCCAGCTCGTATAAAAGCACCATGACAGTCTCTCGCTCGATTCTCCTATTCACCCCACCCTTGTTAGAATGGCAGAGGCCCCAGCAAAATGAAAGGAAAAAGATAAGCAAGGTTGTTGTAGATTAAGACAAGGGAAGGGAAGGCTGACTGCCAGTTATGATTCTGGGCAAAACAGATGCCAATACTCGACTTAGAGAAGAAAGTAGGAAAGTTTATTCTACTACCTACAAGATATAGAATTAATAAAAGTGAAAAGAGAGTAGGATGATGAGAAAACTACAGCCAGCACAAGATCTTCCTCCCCCATCCCTCCTTTCTCCCTGGGCCCAGCTCACTGCTCCCAATATCTCTACTTACTTCACTCTCAATGGCTATGGGGAGGGTAGGAAATGGGAGATGTGATCAGTCTCTCACAGATGATCTCTGACCCTTCTCTCTTCTCAGAGGAGGATGACTCCTGGCATTCTTCCCTTGCTCTGATATGAGGTCCCTCCCCTGGGACACAGTCCTTAACGAACTTCCCAACATCTGTGTGGGTTCTTACCAGCACCCATGTCTTCTGCTGATACACTGTCCCTCACATGGGACACAGTCCTTAGTGAATCTCTGTGCTGTGGGTTCCTTGTCACAGTTGCAGCTTCTGCAGTTATAGGGTCCTGTCCTCAGGACATGGCCTCTTCTGGGAATAATTTTAATGAACTTCTTTGCTGTAGGTTCTTTCCCACAGTTATAGCTTCTGTGAATATTGAGTCCCTTACACAGGACACGGCCTTTTCTGGCCATAGTGGTAAAGGTTGCCTCCCACAGCCACAGCCTTCTCCGGCCATAGTAACTGCCCTGGCTCAGGGTTCTTAGCAAAATGATGTAAATCGCATGTAACGTTCCTTTGTGTTAAGAGGTTTTTTACTTTTATTTCAACTGAAAAGAAATACTTCATCATGACAGGAGTAGCTTAAACGGCTGTGTGGGAGAAGATGAAGTGGAGAGTCCTGCAGGTATTGTCCCAGTGCTATGTACTTAAAAACCACCTGAAATACATATGTACAAAAGGAGTGCAACTTAACAGGGAAAAGTCACTGTATTGCATGTGCATTTAAATGTCTGCATAATGCTGGTGTAAACCTGTTTCTAGATCAGTTGTAAGGAATGAGTTTCAAATAGCTTCTCTCCTTAGTCTGAGTTGCATATATATATGCAAATTGCATGGATAAATACAATTGTCAATACAAAACATAAAGATATTTATAATATTTAATTATAATATATATTATACATAATATATATAAAATATATAACATATAATATTATTTATAATATTTATTTCTTTATAAATACAAAATATAAAGGTTTTTTTTGCTGAGCATATGAGGTGTAGATGCATTCAAGTGCTATATCATAAAAGGAGCTTTAAAGTGCTCTAATAAGATGAGTTGTTACACCTACAGAACCCAGAATGTTGGTTGTGACCCTGCTGGTACAGGCCAAACTCTTCTTACTATGATGTCTATCACTTTGTGTGACCTGTATCATGCTTTGATAGACCTCAATATCATTTACATAGGAAAGAATATTCATCTACTGGCAGGCAGAGGATCAAAGTTATTGCTGCTTTTACTCTATGCTAAATATCTCCGGCTCCCTCAGACATTCCTCATTAGCCTATAGTGTTGCATGGGGTTGTTGTGACACATGTGCTGGACCTGGCACTTGGCCTTGTTGAACTTCACGTGATTGGTGTTGGCCCATTGCTCCAGCTTGTC
>WBNH01009059.1:6998-21923 GCA_013401255.1 Urocolius indicus
AACCCCCCTGCCAGAGCAGCAGCACCTAGAGCAGGGCACACAGGAACTCATCCAGCTGGGGTTGGGATGTCTCCAGAGAAGGAGCCTCCACAGCCCATCTGGGCAGCCCCTGCCAGTGCTCCCTCACCTCAACAGGGAACAAATTCTCCCTTGTGTTGCTTTAGAACCTCTTCTGTTGCAGCTTGTACTCTTTGTCCCATCACTGGACATCAAGTATCCTGAACATCTTGTCCTCCTGTGCCTCTAGGGTTACCTGGGAATAACACAGCAACTGCCATCCTTTCAGTTCCCTCTCTCAGAGTAGTGTATATCCAACAAGGCAGCTCCACTCTGAACACCAATGCTAATGACATCCCTGCCAGCTGATAGTTTGCTGCATGGGGAGGGGCAAGTGTCTTTTTTTTGGGCTTGAATGTCACTTTTAATCCAATTTGAGGTGAAAGCAGCTGAAATGCTTTGTCCTCGAGAGGCACAGGCACCTCTGTAGGCAGAGCACAAAGATGCTGGCTGGCAGGTGGGAAGGATGCAGCAGGGTCTGCTGAGATCAGGAGATGACTTTCAAATTCTGCAGCTGCCTCTGGCTTGCCACTTATGGAACCAGAGAATCATCTTGTTTCAAAAAGACCTTTAAGCTCATCCAGTCCACCACTCAACTCCCACTGCCAAGTCCACCACTTCATTTAGGAACCTTTTAAGTCTCTTCAGGGCTGGGCACTCCCCCAGCTCTCTGGGCACCCTGGCACAGGGGCTGACACCCCTCTCAGGGAAACAGTTCTGCCTCAGCTCCAGCCTCAGCCTCCCCTGGGGCAACTCCAGCCCATTTCCTCTTGTCATTCATTAGTAGGGACAAGAGACTGACCCCTGCAAGAGAGGAACTCAGGCTCATCACCTCTTCCCCCCCTAATCTTTTGTCCTAGCTGATAAACGTTGTTTTATAAGCTCTGGTGACTGAGAATTTAATCAACTACTGCACATAGGGGTGACTATTTACAGAGGCTGAGCAGCACAGGGGGGTTAGCAGGCCAGGCAGAGGTGTGGGAAAGCCACACCTCATCCTCAGCACCCCTCAGGAGCTCTCCACCATCCACCCTTTACTCCCAGCACAGGCTCCTTCCAGGGCTGCTCTTTCCCTGGGGAGAAAATTCAATGTCTTCTGCTCATTCAGGCCTCAGTACCCTGAGGAAGCTGGTTTTGGTCACCAGTCCCCTCATATATCAATGCCTGTCCTTTACAAACCAGAAACCAAACACAGACCTGGTTATTTTTAATCCTCCCCTCTAGGTATTAATAGCTTCTCAGTGCATGTTCTGCTGAGCAGTTGGCCACCAGCCGTGTTCATCTGCAGAAAAGAGATGTGATGGATCCATTTCCTCTGGTGACAGAATAAGAAAGGAGCATGTGTCAGGCTTTTCAACCCAATTTAACCCCTCAATTAATCCCAAAGTCCAGGCTAAGTTGTGTGGAAGTGAGAAAATTGGGAGTGAGAACTTGCTGCAAGGCAAGTCCCTGAAGTCCTGGGTGTCTGAGGGCAATGATGCCTTGAGCTGCACTGAGCAATGCTTTTTCTTGCCATGTGGCACAGGTTTTATAGAGAGCCCTGAGGGCAGTTGAGCTGAACTGATTGTGCAGTCCCAACAGTTTTACAACCAGACTTTTGATAACATTGCTGAGGGCTCCTCCACTAATTACGACTAATTAATCTGGCAGCTCTCAGTGCCAATTTGGGAGTGCACACAGGCAGCTGTGCTGTCACACATGCAGGTCACCATGGTACCAAACACCAGGGAAGGGAGATGGTGCTCTGCACAGAAGCTCAGAAAGACAATGTCTCCTGAATTCTCCATTTGTCCATCACATGCTTTTAAATAAAGCTTGTAAAATGACTTATCTGTGTTAGGCAAGAGCAGGAGCTGCACCTGGTGCCACCCAGTGAAGGGCTGGGAGTGGAAAAACGCTGCAGCAGCAAATAGCAGAGCTGCTTTAGGAAAGAAGGACATGGCAGAGGTGGGGTTTGGGCTTGAGCATCCTCTGAAGAGCCGGCAGGAACTGTTGCTCCCTCTGCTGCCGCAGAGGTGCATTCCACACTGCCAGCAGCACCCAAACCCCAGCTCACAGAGGGGCTAGAGGGGGCTACTCAGGCAGAAGATGGAGAGAGGCTGAATAAACTCATGCGTGTAATTAACTCGGTTTCCTACATCTTGATCTAAAACATCTTGATACCAGCCTGGTGTGAGACTCAGGTGGACAGAAATCCATTGCAGCAGGTTGACAGGGGAAAAGGGTCACAGAGGATTTCAAGCAAATGACCCTACATGACAGTGCCTGCAAGAGCTTCCTAATAGGTCAGATTCTTTGCTTTCAGTCACTTTTGCTTCTCATCCCTCTGAGCAGGGTGTTGATCCAGCCATGATGCTGCAGGGCAAGGCAGGATGTGGGAACAGGCTGAGAGGAACTGATGTACTTAGAAGAAATGTTTTAGTGAGGGTTTCTGACCTGAAGGAAGAGTTTGTGTGTCCAGGAGCATCCCATTTCTATAATAATGACCTTGTCACCTTGTCCAAATCCCTTTAAGGTAGCACAGGCAATATCCAACCCCATCTTTAAACAGGGCTTGAGTGAGTTACTTCTCAGGAGGACATCACCTCTGCACTCCCTCCAGAGGGTGAATAAGTAATGTCACTGCTTGAAGCTGCTCCTGTTTTTGTAGGATGCTGTGAGCTGTGCTGCAGGGCTGTCATCCAGCACCCTCAGTGCTGAGCCCTAAGGCCTTGCACCTGCACAGCCAGGTCATTACAGCTTCAGGTCTCATTTCTTGTGGGAGTAATTGCCACTGCTGCATGAGCTGCCCTTAATCTCATCTCCAGCTTTTCCACTCCTCTATTCAGTCATAGCTCTATGCATGGGACAAATAGAGCTCATTAGGACTCCTTAGTAGCTAACACTCATTTAATTAGCAAATAAACATCACCCAGGGGGATCTCTGAACACAACCTCTCAGCCAAATCATGCTGCAGCATCTGTCCCCAGATCACAGCGTGCTCCACAATGAGCACAACCAGCAACAACAGCTGATGGAAGGGTGAGAGGAGTCTGGGGAAGTTACCCCAGGGAAGTAAAGGGGCACTCACCAGTCCTCCCCTGCATGGCCACCCCGAGAACTGACTGCTGGCTTGGAGAAGCAGCTCCCCTTGAACACTTAACAGAGGCCTGTGGCCAGTGGAGTTGCACAGGGATGGGTTCTGGGGCCAGTCTGGTTCAACATCTTCATCAAGCACCTGGGTACAGAGGGCACAGAGGGACCCTCAGCAAGTTCCCTGCTGGCACCAAACTGGGAGCACTGGCTGATTGCCCAGAGCCTGAGCTGCCAGGGAGGGAGCTGTGGGCAGGCTGAGAGTTGGGCACAGAGGAATGTGCTGAGGTTCCCCAAGGGCAAGGGCAGAGTCCTGCAGCTGGGGAGGAAGCAGCCCCTGCAGCAGCACAGGCTGGGGGTGAGCTGCTGGAGAGCAGCTCTGGGACAGGGAGCTGGCAGTGCTGGGGGGCAGCAGCTCCCCATGAGCAGCAGCGTGGGCTCGTGGGCAAGAAGCCAACGGCAGCCTGGGGGCATGAAGAGAGTGTGGGCAGCAGGGCCAGGGAGCTTGTGCTGCCCCTGTGCTCTGCCCCAGCTGGGGAGGCCACATGTGCAGTGCTGTGGCCAGTGCTGGGCTGCCCAGCTGCAGAGAGACAGGGAAGTGCTGCAGAGAGGCCAGGGCAGGGCTGCCAAGGTGCTGAGGGGCTGCAACATGTGTGTGAGGAGGAAAGGCTGCAGCCCTGGGGCTGTTGAGCCTGGAGAAGAGGAGCCTGGGCTCAGGGGCACCTCAGCAACATTCACAAGGACCTAAAGGGTCCTGCAAGGTGCTGAAAGGCTCAGGAGCAAGCCCTTTGGTGCTGAGGGGAGGGAGCCCTGGCCCAGGTGCCCAGGGAGGGTGTGGAGGCTCCTTCTCGCGAGGTTTCCAACTCCCCCGGAAACGTTCCTGTGCCCCCTGAGCCAGGGGCAGCTGCTGGAGCAGGGGCTGGGGCTGCAGCAGCTCTGCAGGGCCATGCCCACCCCTACCAGTCAGGGATTCTATGAATACACCTTCCCATATCTGACACATATTTAACAACAGAGTACCACAGACTGCTCAGGCTGTTAGCTAAACATTCACAGCTTCCCACTGGCATCACTCAGCCATACCATCACTATCAGTCACTGCACTGGTACCATTTCACCTTGCCCATTTCTTATCTCCATGCCCAGCATCAAAGCAGTGCCAGGTACAGGCCTCCATGATTCCCATTGCTCCAACAATCCCACCATTGATTCACTATCCAAGGTCTGACTGAACTTCCCATACACGTGATGTTTTGATATCCAGGTACCAGGCAAAGTGCCACAGACACAAGCTCACTTGTGATTCATTGCTGTGTGACTGTGTGTGGGTAAAAAATCTGAACTCAATTGGCCTCCCACAAGCATTATTTCTTTTTTTTTCCCCTTCTAGTTGCATTGCTTAAAGCTCAAATGATTTAAATCCAACCCAATCAGTGACTGAGCCAAGGCCGGCGATTCCCCAGCTCTTTTCTCTGTGGGTCTGAATGAATCTCCTTGCTGTTAAAGCAAATAGAATCCCTGAGTGCTGGGGGCTGGCAGGGCTAGGGGCTCAAACTCCCTGTTCTGCTGCAAGTTTGCAGCTCACTGCCCTCTGCACCCCTGTGACAGGGATGGGGTCAGGGTTGGCTCTGCTGCTGCTGCCCAGCTCCTCCCCACATCCCAGCAGCCCCAGAAGCCCTGAATGCTGGGGGCTGGCAGGGCCCTGCAGAGCTGCTGCAGCCCCAGCCCCTGCTCAAGCAGCTTCACCTAGCTCAGGGGGCACAGGAATGTCTCCAGAGCTGATGGGGTAGGAGCTGCAGCACATCAGCAGTGCCTTGGGGCAGCACAGGCTGGGGGTGAGCTGCTGGAGAGCAGCTCTGGGACAGGGAGCTGGCAGTGCTGAGGGGCAGCAGCTCCCCATGAGCAGCAGCATGGAGCAGCTCCAAGGGTCAGAGAGAGCTCCAAGGGTCAGAGAGAGCTCCATCCATCTCCTTGCAGGATGTACAGGGGCTGCAGCCATTCTGCCAGCCTGCAGCATACCTGACTGCTGGGGGCTGGCAGGGCCCTGCAGAGCTGCTGCAGCCCCAGCCCCTGCTCCAGCAGTTACAGTGCTGGGAAAAGAAAATAAACCCTTTATCTGCAAATCAATAAAGGGAATGAGGCCAGGAGGGGACAGCCAAGGCTGCTGATGGGTTGGTCTCTGCAAATACACACCACGTTGGGCCTTTCCCCACCACCTCCACGGTGTTTCACAGAGTCCCTGAGTGGCAGGGGTTGGAAGGAACTTCTAGAAATCATCCAGCACTGGCCACAGCACTGCACATGTGGCCTCCCCAGCTGGGGCAGAGCACAGGGGCAGCACAAGCTCCCTGGCCCTGCTGCCCACACTCTCTTCATGCCCCCAGGCTGCCATTGGCTTCTTGCCCACAAGCCCACGCTGCTGCTCATGGGGAGCTGCTGCCCCCCAGCACTGCCAGCTCCCTGTCCCAGAGCTGCTCTCCAGCAGCTCACCCCCAGCCTGTGCTGCTGCAGGGGCTGCTTCCTCCCCAGCTGCAGGACTCTGCCCTTGCCCTTGGGGAACCTCAGCACCTTCCTCTCTGCTCAACTCTCAAGCCAGTTGAGATCTTGCTGAATGGCAGCAACGCCCATGAGTGTTCCCAAGAAATCCCCTGCTCCTGAGGCTGCAGCACAGGGAGCAAGGCCAGATCTCCATCAATCTCTGGTACCTGGGACAAGCACCTAATTAGTCTCAAAATCCTTCCCTTGGCAGCTGAAGCAAAACCCATTTTGTGAGGCTCTTCATCTGTCCTCCCCTCATATCCCTGTTTCCAAACCCTCTGATCATCCTCAGCAGCTCAGCACAACCCCCAGTTGAGGAGCATTTTGTCCAGCTGACTGCAATCCACGGGGACCCCTAAATAGCCTGGAGCCGTGGTTCCCATGGGGACAAACCCGCCTGCTCTGGCCCCGGAGGGATCCCGGAATGCTCCAGGGAAGAAGAAGCAGATACCCGTGGTGCAGGGACCCTGAGGCAGCTGCCACACGGTGGCACTGCCTTCTTGTCACCTCGTCTACTGGCTTCCAGCCTGAGACCCCAGAGCAGGGGCACCCAGGTCATCCCCCAGCCCTGCCACAGCCCCTGGTCTGAATTTAACTGTGGGGACAGACAGGAGGAGCTGCCAATGGATCAGAAGTCAGGTGAATAATGATCACTGCAGGAGTTATGTCTTGTAGGAGGGTTTTTCCCCTCTTCTGGAATAGGGAAAATCATTCTTTTTTTCCATTTTTTATGACAAGCCACCCCTGTAAAAGTGTTGTGCACCCCAGATCACAGCAGCAGAAGAGCCTCTGCACTCACCAGACCCATGCCAGTCACATCACCTCTCCCTGAAGTCCCAGTGGTCATCAGTAGAGGCAAGAAAACCACAACACCAGGAGGTTTTGGGTTACCACACTCAGCATTCAGCACCTGGGGACCAACCTGGTGACCCCCATCTGGCCCTGGCACCAATGGCTGCTCCACAACTCACCCCACTGGAGGAGACAGGGGTAGAGGAGGCCAAACTAGGCACAGAGGAACCTGGAATATTGTGTCCAGTTCTGAGCCCCTCAGTTGCAGAAGGACAGGGAGCTGCTGGAGAGAGTTCAGTGCAGGGCCACAGAGATGCTGGAGTGGAGCATCTGCCTTGTGCTGAAAGGCTGAGGGAGCTGGGGCTCTGCAGCTTGGAGAAGAGGAGCCTGAGGGGTGAGCTCATTCATGTTCCAAATCCATCAAGGGTGGGTGTGAGGAGGCTGGAGCCAGGCTGTGCTCNCCCAAGGGCAAGGGCAGAGTCCTGCAGCTGGGGAGGAAGCAGCCCCTGCAGCAGCACAGGCTGGGGGTGAGCTGCTGGAGAGCAGCTCTGGGACAGGGAGCTGGCAGTGCTGGGGGGCAGCAGCTCCCCATGAGCAGCAGCGTGGGCTGGTGGGCAAGAAGCCAATGGCAGCCTGGGGGCATGAAGAGAGTGTGGGCAGCAGGGCCAGGGAGCTTGTGCTGCCCCTGTGCTCTGCCCCAGCTGGGGAGGCCACATGTGCAGTGCTGTGGCCAGTGCTGGATGATCTCTAGAGGTCCCTTCCAACCCCTGCCACTCAGGGACTCTGTGAAACACCGTGGAGGTGGTGGGGAAAGGCCCAACGTGGTGTGTATTTGCAGAGACCAACCCATCAGCAGCCTTGGCTGTCCCCTCCTGGCCTCATTCCCTTTATTGATTTGCAGATAAAGGGTTTGTTTTCTTTTCCCAGCACTGTAACTGCAAAGACAAACACAGTGAAGCCTCTTCAGCTTCTTCCTGCTTGGGTCAGGTGCCAGGGAACGTTGGTGGTGTTTGTCCCTCAACTCCCAGACGGTCCTGCTGGCACCACATGCCCAGCTCAGAACTCACAGCGAGCAGCCACTTGAGGGCACCCCCAAACCCCCTCTGCCTTGGGGTTTGTGCCCACACTGAGGGCATGGGACATGAGGAATAGGCTCGTTGAGCTGTGTCAGTGCCTCCCCTGCCAAGGTTTCCAGCCCAAGTACACCCGCAGCCAGGACCAGGGCTGGTGTCAGTGCTTGGGCTCAGGCACCACAGCCATGCTTAAGCTTTGAATGCAGGTGGAAAGGCCTGGCTGGGCCAGCTCATGTAGCTGCAATGACAGACATGAACCATGCCTTTATTAACAGGTGAAGATGTGAGAGGGACTGGGACACCGATGCTGCCCTACAGCCTGTTTGGAAGGACATTTACTGTCCTGGCCACTGGCCACTCCACAAGCCAATCCCAAAACCTTAAGAGCAGAGTCGAAGCCAAGGAGCCCAGCAGGACCTGAGAACATCCCCTTCCCGTCCACCACTGCGCCCTCAAGCCCATGGAAAACACATTTGGGACCTGCAGTACAAAAGGCCAAAGCTACAGCCGCCAGCAGGAAGGAAGCAGGAAAGACTCCGGCATCACCGTCCGGAGCCCGCAGAGACCTTGGGGGGAACGTGCAGAGCTGGATGCCTCCAAGCCAGCCTCAGGCCATGCCCACAGCCTGAGAGATGCTTTCCCCAGCCACAGGCAGGGTAAAAAAGCATCTCTTGACCTGGGACAAGGACTGTGATGACACCACTGTGTTGTCCTTGATGCCTCTTCAGCAGGGAGTAGGTTTAGCCCTTAGAGCATTCCTCAGCCTTCAGCAGCCAGGGCAGGGCACTGGCACAAAGGAGTGTCCCACAGATCACCCCCAATGCTGTGAGAGCCCTTTGCTTGGAGAAGAAGCAAATGCAACCTCACTGGGAAACTGCCACCTCTTTTAATTCCTCACCAGCAAAGCAGGTCCTAGCCAGACTCAAAAATTACAGTACCAGGAAAGCCAATGTCAGGAAGCTGCTGGGAGCCCCCAGAGGTCAATGCTTGGTGGTCTGAGCAGGGATCTGGTGAATGTCCTTCCTTGAAGGCCCCTGACAAGCCTCAGCAGGCTGCAATGAGAAAAGAGCTGCCTCTACCATCCCTGTCCTCCAGGATCTCAGCCAAGGTGAGTGTGTGGGGCTGGGACATACCCACAGGTCACACCCTGCCAAAACAGGAGCTGTAAGGAGCCAACCAGGAGCTGTAGGATGTCCCCATGCTGACCACAGCAGGGCTGAAACATCTCCCTGAGGGCACGAGGTGTGTAGAGGTTGGGGGTGTGTGAGGGGAGATGGCGAGGAGGTGGGTGGGGAAGGTTCCCAACAACTTTAGGGGCTGACTATAAAGCAGCAGAACTTCCCCATCCCATAAACACAACCCCAAAGCCACGAGGCTTCCCCCCCCTCCTCCCAGAACAAAAGATCAGATCATAGACACCCTGTTCTTGATGTAGACGTGGTAGGGGTCGCTGCGTTTGTCCACCCTGCGCGAGCGGGTGTAGCCCAGGATCAGACTGCCCACGGTGGCAGCGAAGAGCGTCATGACGAACAGGACGTACATGTAGGCGTTGTCATTGCGGCCGGGACGCGCTGAGCGGGCGCTGCCGGTGCCGTTGGCACCGCTGTGGCGGCTGCTGGTGGTGGCAGAGGGAGCAGAGCGGTCAGAGGGACACAGGATGACCCCGTGCAGGGTTTGGTTCAAGGCGTTAAGCAGTGCCTGGAAGCTTCGGTGCCAGGTCTCTGTCCCATTGGTTTCTTCCATGGTCCTCTCCAGGCTGTGGGAAAGGAATCATAGAATCATAGAATCACACAGTGGTGGGGGTTGGAAGGGACCTGCAGAGCTCATCCAGCCCAACTCCCCTGCAGAAGCAGCTCCCACCTAGATCAGGTCACACAGGAACATGTCCAGGGGGGTCTTGAATAGCTCCAAGGAAGGAGCCTCCACTGGGCCAGGGCTGCCCCCATGACAGCAGCACCCCCAGGATGATGCCACAAGTGCCATAGAATCATAGAGTGGGGGGGTTGGAAGGGACCTTTAGAGCTCATCCAGTGCAACCCCCTGCAGAAGCAGCTCCCACCTAGATCAGGTCACACAGGAACGTGTCCAGGTGGGTCTTGAAGAGCTCCATGGAAGGAGCCTCCACAACCTCTCTGCACAACCTGTTCCAGGGCTGCCCCATTTCAGCAGCACTCCCAGGATGATGCCACAAGTGGCACAGAATCATAGAACCATATTGGTTGGAAAAGATCTTTAAGCTCGTGGAGTCCAACCACTCCCCTCACACTGCCAAGCCTGTCACTAACCAGTGGCCCTCAGCACAACTTTGCAGCTTTAAAATCTCTCCAGGCATGGGGACTACCCCAGTTCCCTGGGCAGCCTGTGCCAATGCTTAACAAGCCTCTCAGTGGAAAAGTTCTTCCAACAAGAAAACATTCTGCAATGGCCCCTGGAACACCTCCTCTGCCCCACAGCCAGGGTAGGAGCAGGGACATCCAAGCCCTTTGCATTTGCAGCAGCTCCCTCCCCAAATTTCCCTCCTTCCATGGAGAGGATAAAGCTCCCAAAGCTTTGGGGCAGCTGCCTGCCTCTCTCCTTTCCCTCCTCCTCCTCCCCAAGGCAGGGGACAATGAGGGGACAGAGCTGTGCTGGGGGGGTGGAATGTTGAGTTCAAAGCCTGTTCTCCCACAGGGATGTGGAAGGACAGTGGGCACCACCTATGTCGAACACCCTTGCAGGGGGATGAGCCAGCACCCTAAGGGGGAGACTATCTGAGGATCCTCATCCTAAATAACAGCTCCAAGGTTGATCCCTCCATGCATTGACCCCACTTGCTCCAGGCCAGGTCCCCTGGGGGGAGCAGAGACCTCCTTTTTCTCCCTGTTAGTCCTGGCCCAGGGCCAGGAGCCTGGATCACCCTGGCAAAGGGGCACAGCCTCCCACACCCCTCTCTGGATCCATCCTGAGGACTCACTGCCCTAAACCCCCCTGAAGATTTCCACCCCACGGGTCCATGACCCCTTCTGACAGCCACCCCCTACCCTGGGACATGGTGCCCCTCTGCCAGCCCACCTTGCACCCTCATGTGCCCTCTGCACCCCCTCGTGCCTCACCAGGGCATGGGCAGGAAGGGATACAGGGGCAGAGTGTCCAACATGTGCCATTCTCTGAGACATCCCATCCCCACAAAGCACCTTCACCCCCCAGGGCACCCACCCTGTCCCCCTCTCTACACCCCACACCTGCAGCACAGCAGCTCTGCCCCATGCACAGGCAGCTGAATCCCCCTCCCCAGAAAGAATCACCCCAAAACCCGGGGTGCACCTCCCAGGACCAACACCCCAGCAGTGAGAGATGCAGCCACCAGCCCACGGGCATGAGCTCAGCCCTGGCTTTTCCTCACTCTGAGAGAAGCCTGAAGCAGGAGGAGGCAGAGTTTCGGGCAAGGTTTGGTTTACCCTAGGAGGGGACCCACAGATGGGGTGTGGAAAGGTATAGAGAGAGGTGTAGGGAGAAGGAGGGGAATGGGGGAGGACAGAGGGATGGGAATGGGGATCACACTCACCCCGGGTGCCCTCCCTGCCTGCGCTGCTGCCAGGCTGAGCCGGGACTGGAGCATCGCGGGGCGGCGGTGAGGGATGCAGCCAGGCTGGGCTGGGAGTGCCGTGCTGCCTCCTCCCCTCCTCTTCCCTGCCCTTCCCTCGCCTTCCAAGGACAGAGCCACCTGCCAAAGCCACCCAGCCCTGCCACAGGCCACCAGCCTGTCCCCAATCCTGCCACAGCTCCCTCGCCCTGGCCGGATACTGGAGGCTTTATAGGTCCAGGAGGGAGCGCGGGGCCCTGCGCTTCCCTCGCTGCTGCTCACGCTTTCCTGTCCCTCCTCCGTCTGTCCCTGCTCAGCCCCAGTCCCCCAGCCTGCTCTGGCTGCCTTTGTTGCCATCCCCTCACAGACTTGAGCCCCATTGCTCCCAGCTACACCCCAAAGCCCACGGGCAGGCACCGATGGGGAGCCGCTGGCGCAAGGTCACAGCTCGTGGGGCACGAAGCAGCAGTGAGGGGCTGCAGCAGGTGGGGATCAGCTGCTGCTGCTCCAAGCAAAGTGTAGGAGACTTCATTTGTCATTTCTCTTGATCCCAAAGCATCTGTCTGGCTGTGAGGCTGCTCCCAGCTGCCTGTAATCTGTGTCTCTGGCACATGACTGCCAGCAACCAAGGTGACTCAGAAATGGTCATGGCCATGCCATGGACCAGTGGGAAAAGACTTTGAAAAGCCCAGAATGGGCACTGGAGAGCTGTGAGTATCCCTGAGGGGCAGCAGGCTGCTCAGAGAATCCCCAAATGCTGAGAGTGGGCAGGGCCCTGCAGAGCTGCTCCAGCCCCAGCCCCTGCTCAAGCAGCTGCCCCTGGCTCAGGGGGCACAGGAACGTGTCCAGGGAGGGTTGGAAACCTCCCAAAGAGAAGGAGCCTCCTCACCCTCCCTGGGCAGCCTGGGCCAGTGCTCCTTCCCCTCAGCATCACAGGACTTGCTCCTTTTAGGTGGAACTTTTTGTGTCCCAGCTTTTGGCCATTACCCCTTGTCCTGTCTCTGGCCACCACAGAAATTAGTGTCACCCCATCCTCTTGCCACCCACCCTTCAGGTATTTGTAAGTGTTGCTGAGGTCCCCTTGAGCTCAGCCTTCCCCAGGCTAAACGAGGGAGCTCAGTCTCAGGTTCTTATCCCTTAAGAAACCTTTCAATTCAAATCAGTTTACATGTGTCCACCTACAGGTTTGCCCTGATGGACACAGACTCCAGGGTGACCGTGCCCCTTCCCCCAGCACAGCTACTGGCAGCCCACGTGGATTCTTCATCCAGGGCAGTGATTTCAGAGACCTTGGTGGCACCTCCAGCATCAAAGACCCAGCAGGAGCAGATCCCCATCACCCAGCCACATGGAGTCTAGGACATCAATGTCTCCTCTCCTCAGGCACCCTGCCCCCTTCCCCTGCTCCTCCTGCTTTGCCACGTCAGCATCATTCCTATGGCCTTTCAACCACTGTTTCCAGCCTTAACCAGGGATTTTTTTTTCCCACCACATTGAGGATTTTTCTGGCCACAGGGTGAGAAAAAAAGGGTCATTAGTCACAAAGCCTTGAATGAGGAAATGAACAAAGGATTGGCAGCTGAAGATCCCAGTGACTTTATATAAAATCTGCCTCTTTTTACACAGCAGTGAGGGAAGGATGCTCAACCAAGCAGCCCCTCCTCCTTCTGGCCAAAGCATTCACCCACATACTGGGTTTTAAAGGGAGAGAAGCACAACAAACCCACAAAAGGATCTATTTAGGCATCTCCCCAGTGAGTGATGAGGACATGCTACCCTTGGAGGTCTCAGCCACGGGATGAGACCCACAGGGCTGGGGAGAGCAGCCTCAATGGACATCTGGATGTTGAAGCAACGGCTCAAGCCTCCGTGGCACCGTTCACACACGATCTGCAGGCAGAGGAGCACCGAAGTCCCTCTTCAACCACGCCGAAGGTTTGCCAAACCAACCAGCCAAAGCTTCCTGGCTTTTCTAGTCCCCAGGATCTTCTGTAAAGACCAAAGTACAGTCAAACACTTCCTGGAAGGAGTGGAGGAAGGGCTGGAGGACATGGTGGACGGTGATGTGCCGGCCCAGCTCTCGGCTCAGCGAGGTGACGCCTTTTCCCTCCAGCCCGCAGGGGACGATGTGCTGGAACCACGTGAGGTCGGTGCAGCAGTTGAGGGCCAGCCCGTGCGAGGTGATGTGGTTCCCACAGTGTACCCCTGCACACAACCCAAAGCATCCAGCCATCAGCAGCCATCCCCAGGCTCACCCATCCCCAGATATTTAGTGCCAGTGCTCTCAGGCCACTGCAAAGCCCGAGCTCCCTGTTGCTGCTGCCAGGGAATAACCTCTAACTCAGGAGCAAACTGCCTCAGGTTTGGGGTAGGTGAGGTGCAGCATATCTGGCTCCCTCCCATCCTGGTTTTTGTATCCCCTAGCACTTCCCACCCTTGGGTGGGGGTTTCACTTGGGGTTGGAGATGGAGCTGTGGTGCAATAGGAGAGGTCTGGGATGCAGGATCCAAGTGGGACTGCTGGATCAAACCAAGTGTGTAAAGGCACCTCTAGGAAAAGGTGCAGGTTGTGGGGTTGCCTGACTTGCAGGGGAAAAGCATGAGGCCAGGAGAGGGGGACTAGGGAAGGGGGCAAGGCTGGGGATGAGGGGGCCAGGCTGGGGATGGGGAGGCCAGGCTGGGGATGAAGGGGAAGGGAAGGGGGCAAGGCTGGAGATGAGGGGACTGGGGATGAGGGGGGAAGGCTGGGGATGAGGAGGGAAGGCTGGGGACGAGGGGTGCAAGGCTGGGGATGAGGGGGTGAGGCTGGGGATGAGGGGGAAGGGAAGGGTGCAAGGCTGGGGATGAGGGGGCTGGGGATGAGGGGACAAGGCTAGGGCCCCAGCTGCAGCCAGCCAGCCCTGTGTGCAAAGTGCCGGGCCCTGGCTGAGTGTGTAGAGCCCTGGCTGCGTTACCGGCCAGCCGCGCGGCGCTCACTGATGGCGCAGAGCTCACCGATGGCGCAGAGCTCGCTCACCGATGGCACAGAGCTCACTCACCGATGGCACAGAGCTCACCGATGGCGCAGAGCTCACCGATAGCGCAGAGCTCGCTCAGCGATGGCGCAGAGCTCACCGATGGCGCAGAGCTCACCGATGGCACAGAGCTCGCTCAGCGATGGCGCAGAGCTCACCGATGGCACAGAGCTCACCAATGGCACAGAGCTCACCGATAGCGCAGAGCTCGCTCAGCGATGGCACAGAGCTCACCGATGGCGCAGAGCTCACCGATGGCACAGAGCTCACCGATAGCGCAGAGCTCGCTCACCGATGTCACAGAGCTCACTGACAGCGCAGAGCTCGCTCACCGATGGCGCAGAGCTTGCTGTCGCCCATCCACACGCCGGTGTAGGGCGGCGGCAGCGCTCGCGCCGCTCCGAGCCCGAGGCGGCGGCACAAGCCCACGATCGCCTCCTCCAACCCGGCCACGTAACCCCGCAGCGGGAGGCGGCGGCGCCGCAGATCCAGCACCGGGAAGGCCAGGAGCTGCCCGGGGCCGTGGAAGGTGATGTGTCCCCCGCGCCTGGCCGCCTCCAGCCCCGCTCCTTTCGCCCGCAGCCGCGCCGCCAGCGCAGCCTCCGGCCGGCCCCGCAGCCCCCACGCGTACACGGGCTCGGCCGGTTCGCTCAGCACCAAGCTCTCGCCCGGCCCCGCAGAGGCACGGGCAGCCTTGGCCGCCGCCACGCAACGCTCCTGCACCCGCAGAGCCTCGCCGTAAGGCCGCGGCCCCAGCAACAGCACCCGCACCGGGCCCCGAGACATGGCGGCGGAGGAGGAGGAGGAGGAGGAGGAG
>WBNH01009059.1:23364-33429 GCA_013401255.1 Urocolius indicus
TGGGAATGGGGATGGGAATGGGGATGGAAACGGGACTGGGAATGGGGATGGGAATGGGAATGGAGCTGGGACTGGGAACAGGACGGGAATGGGGCTGGGAATGGAACTGGGAACAGGGATGGGAACGGGGCTGGGAATGGGGTTGGGAATGGGGCTGGGAACGGGGCTGGGAATGAGAATGGGACTGGGAATGGGAATGGGAATGTGGCTACGTGGGGATAGCAGGCAGCAGTGGGATGGGGACAGAGGGAACGAGCCACGGAGATCGCAGAATCCCTGAGGGGTGGAGGCTGATGAGGCCCTGCAGAGCTGCTGCAGCACCAGCCCCTGCTCCAGCAGCTGCCCCTGGCTCAGGGGGCACAGAAACGTGTCCAGGGGGGGTTGGAAATCTCCCAAGAAGGAGCCTCCACACCCTCCCTGGGCAGCCTGATGGGGACAAGGTTGAAGGGACAGGGGACAAGGAGGAGAGATGGGAACGGGGCAAAGGGACAGAAATGGAGGATGGGAGATAGGCAAGGGGGATGGGGACAGGGGACAGAGGTTGCGGGGAGGGTAGGAGACAGACACAAGAAGTGGGGACAGAGATGGAGAAGAAAGGAAAGGGGATGGGGATAGAGGATCATGGTTCAGGGCTGGGGCATGGAGGATAGGGCCTGAGGACACGTCCCAAGACAGGGCATGAGGGATGGAGCCTGCAGTGGGGGATAGGGACAAGGAATAGGAGACTGGAGACAGGGGCATCATGCCTAGGGACAGAGGTTAGAGATACAGGGGCGAGCCTGGGGAGTGAGGATAAGGCACAGACATAAAGGCAAGGGCCTGGGGGTGCCTGATAGGGCCCGGGAGTGCCTGATAGGGCCCAGGGCTGCAGGAGGAGAGAGAGAGCCCCTGCCACTGTAGGGTGTGGGGGACAGGGCATGGGGACGAGATTAGGGGGGACAGGCAGGATGGGGATGGAGCATCCTAGTGTGGCTGGGGCAGCATAGGCTGGGAAAGGACAGTAATGCCCAGAGTGAGGCAAAATTGGCTTTCTGGGGTGGCACCTCAAGGTCATGGTCTGTACATAAAGATCTTTTAGTGCTGAAGCACTGGTATGTGTGGCAATCAGTCACCCTGAGACTCTGAAAGTGGCAAAACATTCCCACCTCAACGTTATCACAAATGTTGCTCCTGTGCCGGGCCCTGGGGAGGCCGCAGCTCCAGGGCTGTGTTCAGTGCTGGGCCCCTCACTCACTGCCACAGGGACACTGAGGGGCTGCAGCGTGGCCAGAGCCGGGCACAGAGCTGGGGAAGGGGCTGGAGCACAAGGGTGCTGGGGAGGGGCTGAGGGAATGAATGGGGGTGTTGAGGCTGGAGAAGAGGAGCCTGAGGGGACACAGCAGCACTCTCTGACACTCCCTCACAGGAGCCTGTGGCCAGGAGGCTCAGGCTCTGCTCCCAAGTCATGAGCAACAGCACAAGAGGTTGTTGTGTGGAGGCTGTTGAGGCCTGAGAGAAGGAGGCTGAGGAGAGGCCTTGCTCTGGGCAGCTCCCTGACAGGAGGCTGAGGCAGGAAGGGGCGGCCATCTCTGCTCCCAAATGCCAAGCGACAGGCCAAGAGGAGGAAAGGGGCTGGAGGTGCCCCAGGGGAGGTTGAGGCTGGAGATTGGGGGGTCAGTCTCTGCTCCTGAGCCACAAAACAAGGGGAAAGGGGCTGGAGCTGCCCCAGGGGAGGTTGAGGCTGGAGCTGAGGCAGAACTGTTTCCCTGAGAGGGGTGTCAGCCCCTGTGCCAGGCTGCCCAGGGAGCTGGGGCAGTGCCCAGCCCTGGAGGGATCCCCAAGCCTTGGGGCTGAGGTGCTGAGGGCTGTGGGTCAGTGGTGGCTGTGGCAGGGGGAGAGTAGACTTGGACTCATTCTTCAAGGTGTTTTCCAACTGAAACAATTCTGTGATTCTTTAAAATAATCAAGTGAGGTCAGATCACTAATGAGTCAACCATTAAACCCTGAACAACCCGTTCTCAGTCTTCGGTGCTTCCAACTTACCGACTGGATAAAGTGTGGGAGAGTTATGTTTGGGTTTTATAGAGCAATCCCCTGTGTTAATAAGCTGCTGGTTCCATCAAAGCCACATCTCGCTGGGAACCAGCCCCTGGGCGCCGCGGGAGCTCAGTCAGCTCTGACATCGGGGTCACCTTCTGCACTGGTGTTTGCAGGGAAGGGCACATGCTCCCTTTTGTTGACTCCTCGATGAAAAGGAGCAGGCACAATAATGGGTTAGAGAATTGATATAGCCTGGGGAAAGATAGCAAATAAAGGGGAAAGGAATCTCAACATGGTGAGGGCTGGCAGGGCCCTGCAGAGCTGCTGCAGCCCCAGCCCCTGCTCCAGCAGCTGCCCCTGGCTCAGGGGGCACAGGAATATGTCCAGGAGGGGTTGGAAACCTCCTGAGAAGGAGCCTTCACACCCTCCCTGGGCAGCCTGGGCCAGGGCTCCCTCCCCTCAGCACTAAAGGACTTGCTCCTCCTGGGCCAGGGGCACTTGCTGTGTTCCAGCCTCTGCCCCTCACCCCTTGGCCTGTCACTGGCCACCACACCAAGCCAGCAGACTTCTCCATCACCGGAGGTCCTACAGACCCAGCTGCATGTCAGTGGGATGTCACCCTGCTCCTGTGACACCAAGACACCTCCGTCACCCAGCTGTGACATCCCAGCTTTGCTAAAACCAACAGGAATTTTGTCCCTGGCTTTGTGGCTGCCAAGTTGCTGCCCCTCGATGTGTTTGCAGCTCTTTGTGACCTGACACAGCCCTTCTCACCAGGCACCTGTTTCACAGCCACCACCTTTGTCCTCTCCTGCCCTTCCTGCTGTTAAGTCCTGTCTTGCATTAGCTTTAAAGCTCCCCAAGGGAGCTTCTCCTGCCAAAACCTGCAATCAGAAGAACTTGATGATTCAAGAGACTTGTCTAAGGGACCCAAAGGAAAACTCCACAACAGAACAGCAAATTGCTGGCTCATGGAGAAAAACAAAACAACCCCTTCAAAAATACTCAGGCCCTGAGAGAAGCATCAAACGTGAGCCATCCATCAACATTTCCTCCCTGCTTCAAAAGCAGGATATGGACAGTGAGTGCCCCAGTGACGCAGCCACACGCAGCTCTGGCGTCTGATTTACGGGGATCCCAGAGCTGCTGCACACAGCTCCCCCCATCCCACTCAGGCAGCCAGAAAGGAAGAGCCTTTAGCTTTGATCTCCAGGCAACAAGTCGAGGCTTAATCATAAAAGAAAGGAAATAAGTCCATACACACATGATGTTGGTGCAAGATACGAGGCTCTGCTGTCAAGGGCAGAGGGGCTGGAGCAGCTCTGCTGGAGTCAGCGCTGAGGTGATGATCAAACAGGAGCTGACACCATGAGCTGCTGGGGTTTGCAAGGGAGAGTTGGGCAAAAAAAAAAGGGAGAATTTTTCGTCTGGATCCACCAGAACAAATGACAGAGCCCAGAGGGTGAGGATCAGTGGCACAGAGTTGAGTTAGAGGCCTGTGGCCAGTGGAGTTGCACAGAGATGGGTTCTGGGGCCAGTCTGGTTCAACATCATCAAGCACCTGGGTACAGAGGGCACAGAGGGACCCTCAGCAAGTTCCCTGCTGGCACCAAACTGGGAGCACTGGCTGATTGCCCAGAGCCTGAGCTGCCAGGGCTGAGCTGTGGGCAGGCTGAGAGTTGGGCACAGAGGAAGGTGCTGAGGTTCCCCAAGGGCAAGGGCAGAGTCCTGCAGCTGGGGAGGAAGCAGCCCCTGCAGCAGCACAGGCTGGGGGTGAGCTGCTGGAGAGCAGCTCTGGGACAGGGAGCTGGCAGTGCTGGGGGGCAGCAGCTCCCCATGAGCAGCAGCGTGGGCTCGTGGGCAAGAAGCCAATGGCAGCCTGGGGGCATGAAGAGAGTGTGGGCAGCAGGGCCAGGGAGCTTGTGCTGCCCCTGTGCTCTGCCCCAGCTGGGGAGGCCACATGTGCAGTGCTGTGGCCAGCGCTGGGCTGCCCAGCTGCAGAGAGACAGGGAAGTACTGCAGAGAGGCCAGGGCAGGGCTGCCAAGGTGCTGAGGGGCTGCAACATGTGTGTGAGGAGGAAAGGCTGCAGCCCTGGGGCTGTTCAGCCTGGAGAAGGCTGAGATGGGACCTCAGCAACACTTACAGGTGCCTGAAGTGTGGATGTCAAGAGGATGGGGCAGCATTTTTTTTCTCCAGTGTCCAGTGACACTACAGAAAATCCACTTCTCTGGGGACTCTGAGGTTCTGTAAGAAGTTGGTGCTGTGAAACCTTCAGCTATGGATTTCTTTTCCATTGATCCCTGTTGCACCAGTTCCATGGCTGTGGATTCCTCTGCCATAGGAACAGTCACATTCCCTATACCAGCATCAGTCAAGTCCTGCAAGCAGCAGCCACCAGTCCTGCACTGATTTGAAAGGACAAACATTTTCACTACATCTTATTCCAGCAGAAACCTTCCCCTGTGGGTACTGGGAGGAAATGGCCTGGGCTGAGCTCTCCAGTTCGTTAAGGCAGGATCTGGGTGGATGTGACCCACAGCCACAATTGCTCCTGTCCATCTCCTCATCAATTCAAACAAGCACGTTCCTCAGGCTGTGACCAAAGGGAAGGAAAACAAGGAAATGCACGTGTGAGGCTGTGCCTCAGGCTGTGTGCATTGGGGGAAGTAGTTCAGGAAGCTCCTTGGTGCCCTGGGGAGATGGGGCAGAGCAGCCCTGAATTGCTGTGTTGATTTTGCTTCTCCTGATTCTCATCATCATCTCATAGACTCACAGAATCATTTTGGCTGGAAAACACTTTTAAGCTCATCAAGTCCAAGCTCTCCCCTCACACTGCTCAGCTCATCTCATCTCCCACATCCAGAAGTCAGCTCTGCTTTTCACTCTCACAGTATCACAGGATCTGAAGGGTTGGAAAGGACCTGGAAAGCTCATCCAGTGCAACTCCCCTGCCAGAGCAGCAGCACCTAGAGCAGGGCACACAGGAACTCATCCAGCTGGGGTTGGAGTGTCTCCAGAGAAGGAGCCTCCACAGCCCATCTGGGCAGCCCCTGCCAGTGCTCCCTCACCTCAACAGGGAACGAGTTTGTCCCTTGTGTTGCTTTAGAACCTCTTCTGTTGCAGCTTGTCCCTGTTGCCCCTTGTCCAATCACTTTTCACATTGCACAGAGGACAAGGAGAAGGGGGTTGAATCAAAGGTCCCTCAAAACTCATGTTGGGTAGAGCTCAAAAAGAAGAAGCTGGGACTGGGCTGTGAGGAACTTCACTCACCAGGATGGTGGCACCAAGCAGACACTTGTGTTTTTACAACATGAACTCCTGTCCAGTTTGTGCTCATTGACCTGATCTAGGTGGGAGCTGCTTCTGCAGGCGGGTTGGACTGGATGATCTCTAATTGTCCCTTCCAACTCCCACCATGCTGGGATCCTCTGATCCCTTGCCCACATCAGCCCCTGCCTGTACTGGGACTGCTGGAGAGGTGTTGTGTGGCACAGCACCTGCAGGACTGGGCTTTCCTCCTGGCCCTGAGCTGTGTGACACAACAATAACTGCAGTATGGTTTCTCTCTGCCTGTCTTCCCACTCCTAAAATGGATCCTGATCCCCTTGGTAAGACATTTTGCGATGTATTAATGTGCACTTGCTCTACCTTCACCTTCCTCTGCTGTGCTGACTGAAGTTCAAGCATCAGCTTCCCCAAGGTCTGAAAAGCAGGGTCAGTGAAACAAGGTCACTTCAGAAGAGCCAAGTTTCTGAAGGACACCCACAGGAAGGATTTCTTCAATGTGAGGGTGAGGGAGCACTGGCAGGGGCTGCCCAGCTGGGCTGTGGAGGCTCCTTCTCTGGAGACATCCCAACCCCTGCTGGATGAGTTCCTGTGTGCCCTGCTCTAGGTGCTGCTGCTCTGGCAGGGGGGTTGCACTGGATGAGCTTTCCAGCTCCCTTCCAGCCCTTGAGATGCTTCTGTGATTCTGTGACAGCTGAGATGGTAAAAATGGCTGTTCCTTATGTCTTTTCTTTCTGCTGCCAAAAACCTGCCAGTTCAGAATGTTGTTCAGGAGTTAATCTCTTGAGAGAAGTCCTTTCTGCTCTGAAGCAGTTCTCTCTTTTCAAAGGGCATATTTCAGACAACCAGACTGGAAAACCTCCCCATCATTAATTTCAGCTGTCAGGGATCAGACCTGAAGCTTCTGATTTCTGTGCCAAGGAGCAGATGAAGCTGTAAGTGTCCTCCTGCAGGTGCAAGCTGCAGTAAGGGAACACCTCAGACCTGCTCCATTTTTCCTGGCACTCACTGATTTGCAGCAGTTGCTATTCTGCTTGTGTCTAAATCAATAACATTCGTTTGAGTTCAAAAAGAATGGCTGGATTCAGCTGCTTTCAGGTGCAGGTTTACAGTTTGTGCTGTGGGAGGGTCACTGGAAGCCCGGGGCTGGTGTCATGGGGAACATGTGTGGCTCAGAAAGTGCTGCTTTTTTCGCCAAATCTGACCTAAAGTAGGGCTTAGAGACCTCAAACCTGCCCCACTATCCTCCTAGGTACCAGTGCACCTCTGTCTTACTAGCTCGAGATGCTGATTTCTCCCATCTCTTCCTCACCCCAGCAGGACTTGTGCAGTTGAGGTTGAGCTCGTTTGAATGCCAGCCACGTCCTCTCACCTTCCCTGCTCCCTCTTCTTCCTCACTGGCACTTTGGGGGGCTCTGGGCTGTCTTTTCACAGCCTTCCACAGCTTGCTCTGCCTCTGCCAAAGGAGTCCATGTAGCACTGGGGTGCACAAGAACCACAAATACAGTATCATGGAATCATTTGGGTTGGAGAAGCTCCTGAAGCTGTTGGAATCCAACCCTCCCCTCACCCTGCCGCAGCCACCACTGACACACAGCCCTCAGCACCTCAGCCCCACGGCTTTGGGATCCCTCCAGGGCTGGGCACTGGACCCTCAGGGTCCTCAGCACCCCCTCCACCAGACTTGTGGAGCATCCAGCTGGAGCCCTTGTCCTTGTTCAGCCTCATCCCATTGCCCTGGGCCCATGGCTCCAGCCTGCCCAGGGCCCTCTGCAGCCCCTTCCTGCCCTCAAGCACATCTACACTCCCACCCAGCTCAGTGTCACCTGCAAACTGACTGAGGTGCCCTCCATCCCCTCACCCAGGTCACTGATACAGATGTTCAACAGAACAGCCCCAGCACTGAGCCCTGGGGAACACACTGGGCACCAGCCAACAACTGGGTTTAACTCCATTGCCACCACTCTCTAGGTCTGGGCCCATCCTGACAGTTTCCCCCATCTCACAGTGGGTCCATCCCAGCCATGGGCAGCCAGTTTCTGCAGGAGGAAGTTCACACTCATTCTTTTGCCTTCCATGCTGCAGAGCAGGTATTACAGAGCTTTGTAGGATCAATCACTCAGGTTGGAAGGGACTTCAGGAGGTGTCAGAGCAAGGTCTCAGGTCTGAGGTCAGGTCAGGATTCTTCAGGACTTTACCCAGCCAGGTCTTGCAAACCTCCAAGGGCAGTAATTCACAACCTCCCTGAGGTTCTGTCCCACTGCTTCACCACCCACACGGAGTAAAAGCTTCTCCTCAAGTCCAGTCAGAACCTCTCTAGGTTCAATTTATGCCCATCTAGTTACCCCAGAGTGGAAAGTAGGTTTGAGGGAGATCAGAAGCAGATCTCAGGGCTTTTTTTTTTTCATGAACAGAAGCTAAATCCTCAGCTAAGTCCTGCAATAACCTCATTCTTACCCTCTGCTGCTCTGCAATACCAACACACATTGTGCCCTGAAGGTGGAAAGTGTAGTGTTACAGTTACCAGGCACCTTAACCCAGCTCAGGAAAATCACCCAGAGAGCTCAGAGCAGGAAACACAGAGGAGGAAAAACATCAGAAGATGAAAAAAAAAAGACCTCAGAAAACAACAACAACAACAACAACAGAGAGAGATGAGTAACATTTCCAGAGCTCTTTCAGTAAACCACACTCTAACGTGGATCCGGGAGCAAAAAGTCACAGTCCAGGAACAGCACCAGTGAAAGGAAGAAAAAGAGAGACAAAGAGGGTGAGGGAAAGAGGCTGGGACCTCAAGAGGAAGAGGATGTGTGTAATTGTGTGATCAGCAGAACAAACACCATGCCAGCTGGGCAGAGTGATTGCTGTGAGCACAGAGAAGCTGTGGAGCACGCCGAGAGCCGCCTGCGTCACACGGGCTTGTTTTAACGCTCGTGAAATGGGTGCAATTTCCTTCCCTGACCTTTGCCAGGTGAAAACAGTGTTGTGTTCACAAGTGAGGATCTGTGCGTGCTCCTGGAGTTCTCGTGAAGGGAGGAGAGACGTTGCCCAGAGCAATGATAAATGTGGCTACTGAGGGGTGGGAGTGAGGGAGCCCTGGCCCAGGCAGCCCACGGAGGTGTGGAGAGGCTGAGGCCAGTGTTTGTTGTCTTGTGATCAGAGGCAGGACAAGGGGTAAGGGNTTTGGTGCTGAGGGGAGGGAGCCCTGGCCCAGGCTGCCCAGGGAGGGTGTGGAGGCTCCTTCTTGGGAGGTTTCCAACCTCTCCTGGACACGTTCCTTTGTCCCCTGAGCCAGGGGCAGCTGCTGGAGCAGAGGCTGGGGCTGCAGCAGCTCTGCAAGGCTCTCACCACCCCACCACTGGGGGTTCTGGGATCCCATGGTCCTGTCAGGTGGCATCACTGTGTGTCCTCCCCAGACTGCAGCTCATCTTTTGGGGCTCTGTGCCTGTTGGAGCTGCACAACAGGATGGTTTTTCCTGGGGTCATGCAGCCCTGTTCATCCCAAAAGCAAGTCTTTGTTTATAGTTGGTTGTTTTTCAGCTTGCTCAGCTCTCCAAGACATCCCAGCAGGTGATTCCAGAAGTGCCAGCACACACTGCAGTGGGATGGAGGGGAGTGGGAACATTTCAGCCACAGGTCATGAGAGCTGATGCTGCTGTGAAGCAGAGACCATATGGGATTCAACAGGGCTCAGTGCTGGCTTGTAGAAGAGAATCCTTAAAGTTTGGGTTGGAAGGGACCTTAAAGCTTGTTCCAACCCCCTGCGATGGGCAGAGACACCTTCCAGCAGCCCAGGCTGCTCCCAGCCCCATCCAACCTGCCCTTGGGCACTGCCAGGGATGGGGCAGCCACAGCCTCTCTGGGCAGCCTGTGCCAGTGAACAGCTGATGCCATACAGAGTTGTTTGGAGATGCACAGAAGTGCATTCCTGCAGAGCTCTACGTGTGTATCTTTGTGCAGCCATGTACCGAAAGATAACTTCACATCTTGGAAGAACACACCATATTTTACGATGAACTGGTTTCACCATCAGATCTTCAGAGATGAGAAGTGAAAGCAGCTATTGCAGTTGCTGTGCTGTCAAATTCATCCCTAAAAAGAAATGCTTCATTGTCTACAGGATTGCTCGTGGCTTTGCTGACTCATCTTGGGATTTAAAGCACTTGAATGAAGCTCCATGAATTTGTCAAAATCATGTAAAGCCATGTAGTTCCAGTGGTAGGGTTTATCAACCACGCTCAATCGGTCTTTTTGCACTCAAATTTAACACACACATTTTAGCCTGTTCCCCTAAGAGAAAGCTAATGTACAAATTATGTGTCATCTGTATCCTGCCCTTGGGCCACCCCAAGCACAGGTTGCTCCAGGCTGGGGCAAAGGGGCTGGAAAGCTGCTGGAGGGAAAGGGCCTGAGGGGGTTGGTGCCAGGGGCTGAACAGGAGGCAGCAGCGTGCCCAGGGGGGCAAGAAGGCCAAGGGCATGGTGGCTGGGCTCAGCAGTGGGGTGGCAGCAGGGGGAAGGGATTGCTGATGGCCCTGTGCTCAGTGCTGGGGAGGCCTCAGTGCAAAGCCTGTGCTCAGGGTTGGGCCCCTCACTGCAAGGCAGCCAGAGGCAGCAGCAGAGCTGGGGAAGGGGCTGGAGCACAAGGGTGCTGGGGAGGGGCTGAGGGAATGAATGGGGGTGTTGAGGCTGGAGAAGAGGAGCCTGAGGGGACACAGCAGCACTCTCTGACACTCCCTCACAGGAGCCTGTGGCCAGGAG
>WBNH01009060.1:0-185691 GCA_013401255.1 Urocolius indicus
ACCACTCTGTGATTCTATAATCTCTCATGAACTAGAGAATCTCCAAGAAACTTTTAGTTTGACAAAACAATGCTCAGACCAGATTTCACATACCTCAGCTGATATATCTTTTGAGATACCCCTGCTGCCCTCCTTGTAAATCACTGCAGCAGCCACAAAGTGGGATGTATGGAGAGATCTGGGGAATGTAAGGGAGACACTAGGATTTTGTGACTGCCTTGTCAAGCCTTGCTAGTTGTGCTAGACTGATAAGGTTGTGACAGAATTTTCATGGCAGCAAGGAGCTAAAGTGATCTCTCATTATTCGGATGTTGAGCTTGTCTGTCTATTAGAACAGTGATTTGTTATTAGGGGAATAGTTACACATGTTTCTGTTTAGTTTTCATTCCATTCCCAGCTAGGGTAATTGCATGTTCCTGAAAACATATTTTAAAGCCCTGTTTGAAAGGACAGGAATAATTGGTATTGCTTTTCTTGAGATTTAATATTGCTAATAAGAGCGAGGTGCTCCAGAGTTCCACATAAGCAGCTCATCTGCAGCTCATATATGAATACTTATCTTTGCATATTTACTTTTAGAGAAAGACAGTACTTCATCATGTCCTGTATCATTACACAGTTCTTGTCCTAGATGCTGAATTTCAAGGATCCTTGTTCTGCCAGATTTGCTTAGCATTCCGGTGATGTAAGATATGCACATTTGTGATTTGGGGTTTTGTTGTTTGCTATAAGGCAATTTCATTACACTATTTTCTTCAACCTAGTGTCCTGGTGGCATCTTTACCTGCCACAATTTATATGTATTATTTTTAGGGGAATAACCCCCAACATTTACAGTGTTCTAATGTGGATATCAGGACATTTTACCTAACAAAACACAGTTGTGGCCATGCATCTGCATTTATAATCTTGACTTCTTAGTATGCATTAAGGTCACACACCAGCCTTTCGTTAATTTTCAACACTCTTAGTGCATGTCCAAGAATGTCAGATAACTTTTGTGCTGATAAATATGGTTTATAATAGTGACAACAAATGACTTCCAATTTAGCTCCCACCACACATGTGGAATTGCTGTACCTTTTACGACAGAACCATTCAATATTTCCATGGTAAGAGGGTGTCAGCATTTCCCTTCCAGCCTCCTTCACTGAGTGACTTAGAATTCAGCTCCAAAATGTCGTTCAAAGCAGAAATTAAATGGACCAGGTGTTAACACAATTTGAGGGGGTTACTCCTCATCAACTCTTCCATTTAAGTGGAGTAGATTTTCACATGAAATACAACTTTCATTTCTGCAGATAGTTATAAAAACAGCAGCAGCTTCTTGTAAGCCTTCAAAAAGCCTGTACAGTAGCATCCGTAAGACAGCAACTACTAATGTTGGCTTTGTAGCATGGTTCCACAGATCCAGTCCTTTGGGGGTATTTCTTTTCAATATCAGGCTCATTTTGGATGGATTTTTTTGTGGTGATGTTGTGGCTACTTAGGTCTGAACGATGAAAAGAGCAAAAGGCTTTTGCTTCAAATGCTTTTCCCTTACTACCTGATCCCATCTTCTCTCTCTGCTTACTCTTACGTACTCTGCTCACCTATCTGTGAGTGCTGTCATCAGCATAGTTGAGGCTGTCCAAAATGCTGTCCTGGGCAGAAGAGAGCAAAAGAGTGTCAGCAGGACAGTACAAGGCAGGTTTGTGAAGGATTGGTGCTCTAAACCCTGCCACTGCACTGGAGTTGCGTTGAGTTCCGCTAGGACACATCCCAAAGGAAACACAGTTCACACATCACTATGTTTCAGGACTTTGCTTTACATCTTCACGTCTAGAGGCATCTGCTTTTCTTGAAAGACCTTAGAAAAAAACTTGCTCTAGTCATTTGGAGTCTTTATTCGTTCTGCCCACATCCTTCAAGTGACATGTGTTCCCAAATGCTTTGCTGCTGCAACAAGTGTGTCTCCAGCATCATTTTGTACACTCTCTAGGGCAGGAAACCTCACTTCCTTAATTTCTTTCAGCTTTGTGCATATTTATGGATTAACATTTAATGATTCATAAAGATGAGCCACTTTGCTTCTTTCAAAGATATTATTACCTGTTTTGATGATGAAAAAACCCAAATAAATTAGAATTTATGGTGGAAGAAAGAGAGTTCCTCCCCCTGCTGTCTCTTTATCTCAGGTGTGCTGAAGTAATTGCAAATTGAGAAGACTTTGCCTTAGGAAGATTTCCCATAAATCTAATTAAAAGAAGCTTGTGTCTCTTTTTGAAGCAGTGATTCAACAATGCATACAGTATAAGCACCATAGGTCAGACAACATGAGCTCACTGAATGGCCTGAAAGTCTTAAGGTAGAAAAGAAAGCTGAGCAGCAGAAAATAAAACCCTTAACGTCTCTTAGAAAAGGCATCATCTTACAGGCCAGTTGAGTAAGTGAACAGTTTGCAAGATAATTGCAAATCAGCATAGTAAGCTTTGAGACTTAGAAATGCTCTTCTCAGCACCATTGATCCAAACTAACAGGGCTGGTTCTCAGCACAGTTAGGTCGTAAAGCTGAATGTATTCTGCATGTTTGAACCTGCCTTAAACTTTCCCTGGCTGATAACACACACATGCAGAGCAGCTGAGCATTGGAAAATTCATGAGCACCTACCCCATTATGCTGTACCATGAAGTCCTTTGCAAGGAGGTGTTTTCCACATGGAGAAGAAAGAAAGCTTTCAGTCGTGCTGTGACACCATATTTTGCACTTAGTATTAAAGTTTGAGGAATTAATGCTGATGTAGAGTTCTTTCCCACTTCCTGCTACAGCTGCTCTAGAAGTCAGATGGGTAGGACCACAAATGGAGTAGAGAGAAACAGGACTCAAGAGTTATGGAGTGAGATGTAATGGGGAAATAAGCGTCACCAAATCTAGTTCTAATTTTTAACCAGTACTTACATTCTAATGAAGTCTAGTGGAAATCAAAAAAACATCTTAATATTCAGTCAGCAATGATGAAAGGTGTCTTTTTACCTATGCAATAGTTAAAATTTACTGGCAAAACACAATCAGTATAAAATTTACTGAGCAGGTAATGTTTTCCAGCAGTTTAAGTAACATCATGTCATAATGAAGAGGATGGTGAACGGTCTTAAATGAAGAGTGTGCTGGTTTTGCTTAAGAAATAATTTAGTAGCCCAGAGGCTTAGGGTTAGCTTCAAAAAATAGTTAATCCTTTCAGGCCCAGATTTCCCAAAATTGAAATGTTGTTTTGCTGTGTGTGGAGATTATTCTGAACAAGACATGAAATTCATCAAAATGTTGAATGGATATCTTTCTGTGGAACAGGCTGGCTTTAAGAGCTCTGAAAGAATTACTGCTTTTTATTAGATGATTCCCCGAGGTGATTTTTTTTTCTCCCTAAGGAATAATCTCAACATATGTTTTAATCATATGGGGACATCAGCAGGCAGATATGTAGAGGTAGATCCTCTTGGTGAAATCAGTGTAGCCATACTCAGAAGAGTTGCACTGGGTCTCACTTTCATCTTAATCTATCACTTCAGAAAGAATAAAGCCCTTCATTTTTATGTCCAATTGAGTCAAATGGAGAAACAACTAAATCAGATTTTTTTCTAGGCTCCCCAGGAGCAGTTGATATAATGGTTTGTGCTTTACCTGCCTCACTGAGAGACGACACGAGCATCTTTCCCAGAGTGGAGTTGGCAGCTAGTGACACTGCTGAAATACCACCACCTGACTTTTAAAGTTACTGTATATTAGTTCAGATGCAAGGGAGGAAATCAACCATGTGCATATTCAGAAGGTTAAAACTGTAAAAGTATGCACAGACGAAGCAGGGGTGAGAAATTCAACATCTTTGCCATAATATCCTTCTATCAGTGAATATCTCTCCAGCTCTGCAGTCTAGTGCTTTGTTTGTGTTGGATCAGAACATTGTTTTCCTGAAGCTACTGAGGGTAAGTAGAGCTCTGTGTAAGCAAGAACATCAGGGTCAGTTCCTAAAAATAAAATCTGAAGAGATTGAATAGACTAATTAATAATAAAGAAAGAGGAAAGCAACAAGAAGGTAAAAGAAGCCCCCATGTCAAAGCACAAGCAGAAATATCAGATCTCCTCAACTATTTGAAGACTGTTCTGTGGTAATTGGAAGAACTGTGTACAATATATTATTTGCTTGCTTTTTCTCCCACCCTCTCTCTCTCAATCACCAAGTTGCCTGTTCACTCTCCCAATAAATAATTGTAATAAAAAAGCTAAGGCAGTTCCTTACAGCTAAGGCAGGTCCTTGAATGAGCCTTTCAGACTCACAAAAGCTTCAAGTGCTGGATTTTTTTTTTTCCTTGAAAAGGGCTAAACATTAAGATCATGAACAAATCATTTTGTCCAACTAGTGTGAGCTTCAAACACACAGCTGCATACATCCAGGGAAGTGACATATCTTCAAAGCATATAGCCAGCCTGAATGATGAAAATCAGTCTGCCAGCCTGCACAAATTTACATGAGTGCTTACACTATCAGTCAGGCATTTCCTGTACTCCTAGAGTTTTCTTTTAATGTGAACTATCAAGGATTACAAATGGACAGATTTCATTGCATTTCCTCCCAGCTCCCCAACTGTGTGCTCTGCAGGCAAGGCTCAGGCACATCCAAGGCTCTCTCCTGGTTTCTCACTGTGTTAACACCCCCTTGGTGAGAGTTCTTTGCAGGATCAGCAGGACCAAATATGAAGCAATGCTGCTTAAAGATTGTAAAGAACTGTGTGAGAGGTCCCCCAGTGTGTTTGGCACGTCGGTAGCTGAGTGTTTGAGTGTCTGCACTGCGGTGGCAGTGGATGCTGCAGTGCTGAGCAGACTGTGCTCCAGGAATCAGGTCCCAGCGTGGGTACAGCCAGCTGACACCGCACCACCAGCCCCCCCCCAGAGCTCTGTGCTGCTCTGCCTGCGAGAGAGGAAGATCCCAATTGTGAGGCCAAACCTTCCCTCAGGTAGTGGCCACGTGAGGATTAAGGGATGTTGAGATACAGGTGCACGTGTTTACTCACATGTTTATGAGAGCCAGATTATTCAGAAACCTTGTTGGAGGTGCTGGACTCCAATCTGCAGTTCCCTCGTGGTCTTCAACTCTGTGCAGCATGTCCAGGTCGTTCTGGTCTTAGAGTCCCACAGTGGGAAGGCATCCCCCAGGCAGACTTCATTGCTGTGACAGCAGTAGCTTAATGAAGGGGAAGAAATGCTCCGGCCACAACATCCTGAAGCCCTGCTGACATCTGTGTGGAGCCCTACTGAGCTCTCTAGCACCTAGCCAGAGCCCCCTGAGACTCTGTTACACCTCCCAGTCTGTCCTTCGTCCCACAACACCACCACCATGCTACAACTGAACTTCTGCTGCTAGTCCCAAGGACTGAATGAAGTCCTTTGCCTGTTGTCATTTGGATGACAAACCATGCTTGACCTGCAGTGCCAAGGAGCAGTGTCAGGTTTGTGCCGCTGTCAAGCGGTACAAGAGGCTAGGCTAGATGAACTCCTAGTCTCCAGGGATATGGCCATTTTTATGGCATACTGATCATTTTAATCCTGAGCCTGCTATCTAGTTCACTGTAGCTCTGAGGACTTGCAGTACATTATCATACTCTTGGAAATTCATGCAGGAAAGATGTGATATTGCAAGTATAAATCAAGAGGTGACGATTCACTTTTGGAATGTCACGTTGTGTGGTGCTGTGCTTTGCACTCAGTAAGCTTCTAGAGTTTAGTGCATTTATTATTTCATGAAGTGCAGATGCTATTTATCTCTTTTCTGTACTTTGACACCTTCAAGATTCAAAATATTTTGCTGCTTCTGTGCTTGAGACCAAAGGCTAGTTCTGCAAAGGTGGATTCCCACTGGTAGACAGTATAGGGAAGGTTGTGCCAAGGAGGTGTTGATGTGCCTGTGTGATTCTGTGTTTCCTTATAGAGAGTGCCTTATAAAGCTCAGTGTGAATGGGAACAGAATACAAGGGCCTGGATGGCAGCAATCAGGTGGAGAGGGCTATAGCCAAAGTTAGCTACAACAATCCCAGGTTTATGGAAGGAGGAGGAGAGAAGGAATTTCAGAACATGAGGGAGAAGTCTAGTTAATTTTTCTGAGTTGTCTGACATGGTACTTGTAAGAGAGAGAGAAACAAATCCTCTTCTCTGCCAGAGCCACTCTCTTGACCTGCACAAAGTACAGGAATACTGCTTCTGTCAGATGCTGATGGGGGCAGAAGCCAGTAGTGCCATGCAGCACTCTCTTGCAGAAGGTAAAGGATTAATGCTGCTGACTCCTGTATCACTCGAGCAGAGATTAATGCATTAATAAGAAAGCAGTGTAGGTAATTCAGTGAGCAATAACATGTCTTTTGCCTTGTGTTATTGTCCCCTGAGAGCATTTCTTCCGTAGCGTTGGCTTTTTTGCTTTCTGATTAACTCTGTTACCTGTCCATGCTGGATAACTAGGGTACATTTTTAGACAAATGTGCACGATATGTTTGAGAATTGCTTAAGAGATTGACTAAATCCTCCAGCCAGGGAAATAATGAGCTTAATTGCATAAATAAGTAGAGTAAGTTTGGTTTAAAGATTAAGAATGTAACTGATAGGAAATAGTCTGTCTCTTTCTTTTCATTGGGTTCTTGCCTAGCACCTAGGTGTCCATGCACAACAGTCACGATAGCATTGCTCAGCTTCCAAGTTCCAATCCAGTTTAGTCATGAGAACTTGCACAGAGTGCAGTAGTGTCACTGCCCAGTGAGATTGCTTTCAAGTGTGTTTGCAAGGAATGACAGTGGGATTTCTTATTAAATTTTATTGGTCACAACTGCATTTCTCAGTTGCTTCCTGAGAACAGAATGCCCACAGTTTTAACCATGAGAACAGAATCCAAGGATTCTTCTGTCTTTAGCCACCTGAACCTACCATATCATTAGAGGGGTTGGCCTTTGATAAGGAGAAGTGTCCTTCTTGAGAGCAGGAGTCTTTCTTGAGGATGAAAGTTTCAATTTCAGAGAAAATACTGACAGCAGAGAATTGTGGACAGCAGCCTAATTGCAGACACGTATCTGTAGTGCTCTGTCCACCTAATGATATTCAAGCTTTATGAAGCAATTTGCTCAAAGTGAGGTGGAGTATTAAATGACATCACTGTGGTGTTTAGAAAAAAATCCTATGTAGAGATCTGGAAAGGAGTTGCCCAAATGTCAAATGTTAACAAGATCCCCAAAAGCAAGAGGATAATTCCAGTGTTTGTAGGCAGTACATTGTTCTCCTTTATGTTTGTACAGGCCCATCATTTTGCATGTGATATGAACTTCTTCACGTGCATGTGTCGTGGTTTCTGCCATCAGGGAACAAAAGACCACGATTAGCCTCAAGTACCGAAGACTTAAGGATTGCTAAAGGGCAGGGAGGGCTTAATTGCCGCTTAAGGTGCAGGACAAAACAGACCAGGCTACTCGGCTTGGGGAAGAAAAACAGAAAACAATTTAATACCAACTAAAACATAAAACCCCAAAAAACCAGAACCAAAACAAAACAACACAGAATGGTACAGAGATGAAGAGTCCGACCAGCCCTTTAAGACCACCTGCTCCCCACCCCTCTCCTCTTCCCGGGCTCAGAGCCCTGATCCCGGTGTTTTATACCTCCGTCCCCCCTGAACGGCCCAGGGGGGCAGGGAGTGGGGGTTTCAGTCAGTCCGTTCCTGGTGGCTTCTGCCGTTTGTCTAACCTCAGGGCAAGTGGGTTCCGCACCAGTCCTCCTTGCAAGTCCGTGAGGTACCACACACACATGGCAGCCCTGCACGGGCTGCACCGACGCACATTTGTCCCAAAGCCCTGCACGGGCTGTACCGATGCTCATTTGTCCCAAAAGTTGCTGCTCCTCTCTGCCTCTCGTGTGGGGCTGCTCTGCGGTGCACAGGCTCTCCAGCATGTCCTGTGCCATGACCGCCTCCCCCACACAGTCTCTGGCCCGTCCGGGCACACTCACATGAAGTTGCTGCTGCTGATCCATAGGTTGCAGGGGTACCGGCTGCACTCTCACCACGGCTTGCAGAGGGGTCTCTGGTCTGATGCTCCATCCTTCCTCCTTCTCCGACTGTGGGGTCCGCATGGTCGCCTCCATCTTGTACCACTCTTACACCTCCTGCCTGGCACCTCAAATTCCCGTCCCTAAATAGTGATGGCAGAGGCGCCAGATTGGCCCAGCCGGGCCGGGGGGTGGGTCTGAACCCAGGAGTCGGGGGAGAGTCTAAAAAACTTTTACCGGGTCTTCACTGCAACCCGCTCCCCCTGTTACTAAGCAAAAGCAACTCCTTGCTAAACCATGACAGCATGCCACTGTCTGTGCTATTAATTCATTCTGGAGAAGTTGAAACGAAGCAAGAAACCATGGCTGAATGTGTTGCTAGAAAACATCAGTTGCCTTTGATGGAGGGAACTGAGTTAAACATAATGTGCAACACTGTGAGAAACAAATCTGACATCTCAATAGAGGAGTGAGTGGTTTCCATTAAGCTTGCTAAATCTGTTTTTCTCAGAATACCCAATATAACCTCAAACACTGTTGACTTTTACAGGCTTTATTATACACCATCTCCACTACATAAATATGAAGCTAAAATATCTGAAATATTTAACAGATGTGGAACAGTAGAGAGAGACATCTACAGCCTACTGAATGGGATTGGTCCAAATTAAATAGTGATCATGGACTATTAAATATTCAACACATTTCTGGAGGTAGATGATTATCACTCACCTTACATTGGCTTTTCTGGCACTTAACAAAGGAATGAAGAAATATCATGCCTAAGATGATATTTGAAAATGAGTAGCCTGAGAGTGGTTTGTTTCTGATCTTGCAAACTACACTAACTTCCAAAGAGTTAAGTGAGATTAAATCATGCTCCAGATATCAGCTGTGCCTCAACTTAGAGGATGCTATACAAAGAGAGTTGTGTGAAAAAGTTAACAAAGGCAGCAAGTTTAAATCAGCTCCCAAGTACTTCCATTCTTTCATAGCTGAATATGTGGATATTCTGTAGATATAGCAAGCAGAATGCAGTGATGGAGGCTCTGCAGACAGGGGGAACAGGCAGGATTAAGCAGCTATGTGAGATTGGGTAAAGGGGGAAGAAATGACCCCAAGAGTGGTATGAAAGGGGAATAGAGCCTGGGGGAGTATGGCAGAGATGGAATAAAGAGATGGGGTGAATGTCTGGAGGAGAAGCCTTAGTGTGCAGAGCTAGGATATATACTAGTTACCAAAATGCTGTATAACAGAGAGAAGGGATATTTCACAACAATTGCAGCAGAATAGAACCATATTGAGTCAGTTACTCCTTCCTTACAAACAAGACAGCGAGTCAACAGTGACTTGATTTACTCTGCACTGGCCATTTATTTGCAGTGTTACTTTACTATGGAGATTACACGTGTGATTTATTATTAATAGAGAATGTCACATTTCTGGAAGTTTTCTGTTCAAAGGTACATCCACCCATGCAATGAGATAAATTCTTGTTTTTTATAGAATGCTAAGAAGAATCAGAATAATCAATTCTTGCTGCATATTCCACTGTATCGAGATCATGTAGAGAAATCTTAAAGATGCAAACTTGTGAAAAAGGACACTAATGTAAAACATCCACTGAAGAGCCCAAGAAAGAGTAAATAAAGTGTATGGATGAGACCAGGGGAACACATTTTCCTTGGTGGTAATAAACTGCCTTTTCCTAGCAAGGATTAGACTAGAGGATCTGTTGAAGGAAAACTTCTGGGCTCCTGGCTAGTGAACAGAGGAGACATAAACACAACATAATAATAAAATAAAACCACCACCTTAGGATGTTTAAAGTCTGTTGTCAGAACTGCTTTCATTCTTTTGTTAGTATTTAGTCTTTCATTTCCCCTTCTTAAACATTTAAATGTCAGTGGCTCTAATATCTGACATAAGACAAAACATGCTTTCCTTACAAGACAAAGAATAGCTCATCAGCAAACACACACCATGCTGAACACCTTCACAAATAGACCTGAGAGGCACAACAGATTGCAGCAATTAAAGAGTCTCTCTTGCACTTCAAAACACAGATACCTCAGCTATGTACTTCACGTTAATCCGAGACTCCTTGAAGACAAAATTTGACAAGAAGGTCCTTCATTATGGTTCCATATTGCCATCTCTTTTAACAAAAGACATCTGAAGTGGATGAGGATTAGAATACCATCTATATACGTATTCACAACATTTGCAGTATGTGTAGTCATGGTACAACTTACCTGGAGTAGAGCATGTCAGATGAAAGGGGGTAAGAGGGAATGTGATTTATAACATAGGCACAATTAAACATCATTCTCCTTACTGCAATTGCTCTTACTTTTCTGATGTGTATGCACACTTAAGTGAAAAGATAGTGAGATCAGACTTAAAGGAAAAACCTGGCACAGAAAAGCCAAACTAAACCCCCTACCACCTGTACAGTAGTGAATAAACAAAAAGGAAGGGCACATCCTTTTAATTGTTATGATTAATCATGTTTATTACAGAAGGAATAAGAGACCAACTAAAAACACCCCTCTGTCGTGGTAGTAAATCCAAAGAGTAGGCAGTCAGTGCATAACCCAAGATAAAGCTCTAGGGAAGGTGACATAGAGCACAACAGAGAGCATTGTGGTGGAGGTGGATCTTACTTTGATGACCACAATGACATTTTGCCTGTTTCTTTAAATAAATGGGCATGTAGGATAATTTTCTTCATGTATCTGTGAGTGCATTGGTGACTATGTGTTTGTATCCCAGTAAAAACATGGGAAGGGATTGAGACTGATGAGGGGAAATTTTTTGACAGGTGACCTTCACTGAAATCAGTGAGCAGACTTTGATTTGGTCATTCAGAACATCAGAGTAATCCAAAGGATCAGCAATACCCTGCCCCATAACTTACACCCAAGCAAGAGTGAGAAGAAACGTTAGTGTGGTTGAGCCTTTCCAGCTGCCTCAGATTTCCCACTGAGTGTGTGCCTCTGCAGTTGTAATCAGAGAGTACCACAGCGAGTCCTACCTACTTGACAGTAAGAAGCATGGCCTTGTCTTTGAAGTTAAACTAAAGATAGATTCCTTCTTTTTTCGTGCATAATTAGTATCAGATGACCCACTACACTGCAGGGGTTCTTGCTATACTTTGTGTTATGTTTCAGCAGCTAAATGTAGCTGTGTTACCTCACACAGCTTAAAAGACCCGGATGAAACAGCTCCCAGCACATATAGCAGTCATGACAGTGGTTCTTCAGGGACTCCTGTTACTTTCCAGTCTGGTTGGTTAGTCAGCACTAGTGTGTGTGGCCAGCACAGTCATGCCTGAGCTCTTGGGAAGCAGAGAAAGCCACGATGCAGCTGAAGGATGCTAGACTTCTGAATTCCTCATAGTCTCTTTACACCATCTCTGCCTCCTGTTTCATGAGTTATGGTCAGGAAAGTGCCTAAGGCAGAAAGAAAGCTCTGTAATGTCATTGCTCACACACACAAGGACAAGGCAAGCGCACGAGAGTCTGTCATGGTTTGCTTAGGTCATCACAAATAATTGTCCCTTCCAGAGCTGCATGTGAATGTATGAGCCCTTGTGAGGTTGAATGTAGAGCAAGCAAGGCTGTACCTGAGCTGGTATGTGAATGAGACACGCCACAACTTGTTCTACACTTCAGCTTGAGCTCCCTGTGAGGAAAGAATGCTGATCTGAGTGCAGCCTGTGCTGTCAGTTCTAAAATCCTGCATTTTACGCTCAGAGCCTTCTGTTTTAAGGCAGCAGCTTATCCGTGTGTGTATTTACTGGTACTTGCTACAGTTTCAGGCCACAATTAAATGGAAGCAAAGCAGGACACTTCATACAAAATGCCAGGACTTGATACTAATCCCATCTCTCCCCTCACTCAGAGGAGGCCAGAGTCAGCAGTGTGCCAGGTCTGGCAGGGTAGGCAGCCTACATAGGCTGCTTTATAAGCAGAAAATGAGCTTTTCTGGAGACATCTTAATGGACTCTGAAAAACATACATGTCCATGAAAATGTCTGAGCTTTCCTAGCCTGTGTTTCTCACCTGCAGTGATGTATTGCAGACTGGCTCATCTACAACTTCCCAACTGCAGGGAAACTTGCTGATGGTCAGGCAGCTGGGGTTGGTTCCTCTTTGTTTCCAGTGAGAATCCTCTGCGTAAAGAAAGATTGAGACTTATGAAAGCTGTGGGAGAGCAAAATGAAAAAGTAAGCAAGCTTCTTTCTTCAGAGGTCTAGGACAGGGAAGAGAAACTGGTGAGATGATTAACAGTCCTTGTGGGACTTGAATGTAAATTAACAAAAGGAGAAAACCATCTTTTGGGCAGAGCTGTTATGGAGGGACCGGCCTCCAGTGGAAGAAGAGCTTCCACATGTAAAACCTTGTATGTTCAACCAGAAGTGGCCAAGAATGATCGTGCTCAGCTGAACAGATGACTGCATTTAGGCAGAAAGAGGATGCTGTTCCATGAGAAGGCAAAAAAGAGACGAGTGGATCACGAGTGAGCAGTGAGGAGAAGCTAGCAAGAAGGATAAATACAAATGAAATGAGGAGCAAAAACATTTTGCTGAGAAGGAGGAAAACTGAATGTCATCAGAATGGTTTGTTTTACACTGTCTTCCAGCAGTAATCCTGGGGCAATTTTGCTGGGTTTTCACTTAATCCAAACGGGGTCTCATTACGATAACAGAAGCCAGCTCCAGTCCACATCTCTCTCTTGTTGTAGTACAACTGACTTCTTTTCTTTGTTCCTCTTGAACACTGTTTAAAATTTAGGTAGGGTCTGCAGAGCTATACAAGAGTAGAATCTCATTCAGGCCCATCTTTGGAGAGAAGTTGATTGTTTTCATTTTAATTAAACAAATTAAATTTTGGTGACATGAAAAATGAAATGGAGAACCTTCGGAAATCTCTAAAGAGACTTGAGTGATTAAATAACCTGATTAAATGGAAACTTTGTCATTTGTAGGGAAAACATTCTGAAATAAGAAGTGTAAAATGGAAGTATAAAACAGCAGGACAAATGAGCATTGCATGTGTGTGCTGAAACTGCTTAAATGTATTCTGCAGTAAAGTGCTGCTATCACAAGCATTTCTGAGCATTTCAGTCTTCTCCCTGGAAACACAAGTTCCTTTTTATAGTGTGAATGAGATATAAAGAAACATTTTCAAAGGCACTGTACATCTCTGGTAAATGTGGGCCAGTTCTCAACCCTGAATTATAGATATGTACAGGACAGGAGAATGTGATTATCAATTTCCCTACTGCACCATGAGAGAGCTTTTGATCTTTGTGATCAGATTATCTTGTTAGTGGCTTTTGAGAAGGGAACAGGAGCAGATTATAGTCCACAAAGACAAAGGCATTGACCTTTTTTCCACTTACAGTGCCTGTTCCAAGACTGAGCAGAATGTAAACCTGCGAGGTGAAAGGCAAAGCTGCTGTCAAGCGAAGCAACTCCTCCTGCTCTCCAGAAATGTTGTTAGTGATCTGCCAAGGCCGGTTGTTTGTTTGCCCTTAGGTTGCATTTTAACCTGGTTTCATAAACAGACACAGCTTATGTAATGTGCTATGCTGTGTCCCTGCCTGTCAGTCTTGCCGCTCCCTCTGTAGCTTTTTAACCCTTTAACCAGTTCTAACCAAATTCAACAGATCCTGCCTGAGTTCTGAGGAGAGAGACTAACTGGTAAAAACACTGTATTATAAACTCAATCTTTGCAATATCAAAGAACCTCCGTGGGAAGCCACCAAAGGAAAAGGAAAGCCAGAGGAAAAAACCTTCAGTGGCAGCTGCTACTTGTATCTGTTCTTCTCAGTTTTTCCCTTTTTAAATATGACTTAGCAAAAACCACTCAATCATATGTCCTCAAATGCTGCCATGAAACCATGGGAGTATGTTTGGAAAGAGAGAGTTTTTTCTTCTGTTAGAGCCATGCAATATTAAATGCCTTTGCCTGTCTCGTTGCCACACCACACTTTCCCAAACGAAAGAATCTGGGCTGCTGGCCCTTCATGGGGAATAAATTGGAGCAGATCCACAGGATTCAGTTTGCTGATTCATTGCTGCATAGGATCTGATTCTTTCTTTTTCTGTACATATGTGGCACCTTCTGAATAATACAACACATGTAGAAATGTGATATTCAAGATCTCAGAGAAGTGTGGTAGCACTGAGACAGTGTGATGGGTTTGAAATGTGGGTTTGGGTTGCAGCGTATATTAAAGCTAGTTAGTTTATATAGTGAATAATTTGTGCTTTAGCTCCCAACATCTGTACGTGTTAAATGGGTAACAAACATCATTATCCATCCTCTTTCTGTATTTTCTATACTTCATTCTGTATTGTATTCTAGTGCTCAGTTGCTGGGTTTCAATGTGGAGGAGACTAAACAGACCTCTGCTTCTGTCATGTTTCAACATGAAACATCAAATCCAAAGCCTAGGTCCATTGAACACTATCAAATAACGAGAGACTTTGATTGTCCACGAGTCTTTCCAGTGAAATGTCAAACTTTTCATACTGTGAAAATGATCTTCAGCAACATAGATCTTGAAAACAGATAATTATCCAAGAACATGAAACAGAATTAACATGCACTGGAGCATGTCATGAGCGTTTCCTTCAGCAAATATAAAAGGTAATTGCAGTCTGAGTATAAAGCAAGGAGAAAGATTGGCTCTGCTCCTTAGACAGTTTAGGTTGGCCACTGTTTACTCACTTAACCCATAAAAACATGCAGCTTATCAGAAGGGTGCCATTCAGGGGCTGATGGAGTGCAACCAGCCTACTGATTGCCAGCACTTCTCATTTCACACTTCTCAAGCCTCATCAGACAGAAGGTTCTTGGCTAATACTAGAAGTCTAAAACCTGATGAATCAGAGCTCCTGGTTAAGCAGAGAGTTTGTATGTGACATTAAGCCCCAGCAATAATTAATGCTCTTTTTTGGAGCTACATTTTGACTTCAGGCCAAACTAAGACGCTTCATTCTTAGCCTGGAGGAAAGAATGGTCATAATTTGGTATGTGGACATGATTTTCCCATACTGAAATCAGACAAGCAAGGAAATAACACTCCTAATGGGAGTGGTTCTGGTTTGCGATTTTGATTTTACAAATCAGTTTGCTAATATTGGAAACTAGCAGAGTGTAGAGACACAGGATGGAAGTCTGGAAGAGACCTCCTGAAATAGCACATGTTTGACATCAAGGGCAACTTTACTCACAAAATTACTCAGCCAGATCTTGCAAATGCTTGAGGATTTTTGTACCCATCTTCCTCTTAGGAGGCTGCTCTCAACACTCATAACTCTGCTGGTTAAAATGCTTATTTTCTCCCTTTTTATTTCTGTGCTGGTTTTATTTTTAGAGATCTCTTCTCATTTAAAGGGAAGACTAAATGCATTTAGACAATAACCATATTCTCCTAGTTGTCTTAGTGCTAGGAAAAGCAAGCCATGGTCTTTCAGAGACGACTCATCCATTTTTTTCTGATCAATTTATTAACTCCGTGCAAAAGTTATCCCACTTAAAGCTCCTCTTTTCCAAGTGTAGTGACACAATGTAGAAGAGACTCATTTGTGAGAGCACAGAAGGCAATGCTTGCCAGGTCTGGCGTTGTGCCTTTGTATCTCAGTGTGGCAGGGACCTGGTGTGTTCGTCTCCCAGGCACATACCTTCCAGAGAATCCTGCTTTCTGCTTCAGTGCATGACTGCAATTGTTATAGACAGAAAGTGCAACTCCCACTGGCCATGGCATTGTCATCCCTCTGCCGTGTCCCTGCTCACCATGCACGGATCTCTAGAGATGTTGCAACCTACGTTTCTCTTGCAAAAGAGGCCACATGCCAATAACTGGTGACACTGTCATTCTGAGTATGCTGTTGGCACTCTCAGCAGCCCTCTGCCTCTAAAGCTGTGGTATGGAACAGCTGCTGTCCCCAAAAAAAAATGGACTGTTTTGAAGGGTCAAAGAGCTTTTGTGAGACACTCTTCAGCATCTTCTTCACCAGTAATTGCAGTGTTTACCTCACATTTTTATTACAATTGTTTACTGGGTTTTTTCTTACTTTTATGGGTTTCAGAAATCCTAATCTAACACAAAAGGTTTTTCAGCGATATGCTCTGCTTTCAGACTACATGTACTACCATTTAAAGAACAGATTTTTCTTTTTGGAAAAGACTACAGTAGGCTAACTGCCTAAAGGGGAAATTTGTGCCTGTGGCAGGGCCTAACCCAAGGTAAATGTCTAAGTTAACATGCTAGAAGTCAGATCAGAAGGATCATCTTCAGTGCATCATGGAGTACCAAAACGTTACAACCCAGCACCAAGATCAGACATGAAGGAGAGAAATCTGGTTGCTTCCTTGATCCAACTGACACTGAATTCAAACCAAGTTTTGTTAATTCTCTTTAAACGTCTCTTATTCTTGTTTAAAACAGATTATTAGCTGGAATAAGTGTTGTTTTTTGAAATTAGCGCTCACTTCACGCCATTCATAGATGATACTTTTGGGGTGACAGTTTACCCAGACTATTATTATGAAGTTTTTGCTAATAGCAATAAGATTCTGTGAGTGCACATTCTTGTTGCCTCTTCACAGTTTAATCAGTAAATATGAGAATATATGTAGCTACTGATTTATAATAAACTGAAAATGAGCCAGCAACATGACCTCATGGCCAAGAAGCAATGGCAGCCTGGGATGCATCAAGAAGAGTGTGGGTAGCAGGTCAAGGGAGGTTCTTCTCCCCCTCTGCTCTGCCCTGCTGAGGCCTCATCTGGAGTCCTGTGTCCAGTTCTGGGCTCCTCAGCTCCAGAGGGACAGGGAACTGCTGGAGAGAGGCCAGTGCAGGGCCACCAAGATCATCAGGGGACTGGAGCATCTTTCATATGAGGAAAGGCTGTGGGACCTGGGACTGTTTAGTCTGGAGGAGACTGAGGGGGGAGCTCATTAACAGTTACAAATATCTAAAGGGTGGGTGTCAGCAGGTTGGGGCAGCACTTTTTTCTCCTGTATCTAGCAACAGGACAAGGGGTGATGGGATGAAGTTGGAGTACAAAAAGTTCCACTTAAATATAAGAGAAGTGTTTCAGTGAGGGAGCCCTGGCCCAGGCTGCCCAGGGAGGATGTGGAGGCTCCTTCCTTGGAGGGTTTCAAGACCTGCCTGGACATGTTCCTGTGTGACCTGATCTAGGTGAAGCTGCTTCTGCAGGGGGGTTGGGCTGGATGATCTCTAAAGGTCCCTTCCAACCCTGCCATTCTATGATTCTATGATGCTGTAATTTATTTGATGAATATTAAGCTGAGCATTGGTGCTAGTATTCTTCTAGAAAGATACCTTTAATAAGCATTTGACAAACAGAAAGCATAAACATCAAAAATAGAAGCATTAGTCTTGCAGTATAACAAGGTGATTCTCTAAAAACAATCTTAGATTCCTGTTGAAATAATTCTATTACATTTGTAATCAACCAACAGAGAAATAATTGCTTTGAGCATCTCTGCTGTGGAGTATGGATCTACAGTGGACTATCCAGGAAACTGGAGAGAAACAGACAGATTAGAGGAAAGACTCATAAGGGAAATTAAAAGTATTCAAAGGTAAATGAAAGTGTGGATCCTGAAGTCTCTGGTGTGTCATCTGGCAATAAAAATATGAGGAAGAAGGTAAAGAGTCAATCTGCATAAACCAGGAGAAAAAAAAAACCTAATCACAGGTAAAGACAGACTTATGCAAATACAAAGCCTCAAGGACAGAGGTTTGGAAGGTGTGTGTAGAAATTAGGGCTATGAAAGTAGGAGGAAAAGATATCTGTAGAAAATAAAGGACTGGTTGCAGGAAATTTAAACAGAAACTGTAGGAAGCTAAATCCATTGTAGAAATGTAGATGATGTTTCAGAAAGGAGTAATTTAGTGATTTAATGGGAAAAGGGAAAACCAAAGTAAACAAAACCAATTCTATCATCTGTTTTGATTGAAAAAGATGGATAAAGTCAGAAAGCAAACCCCAACCTTCTCAAAAGATGTACAGCTATACAGAAGGTGCTCAGAAACACAGTAGAAGAGTTGGTCAAATAATCAATACACTTTGAATAAGAGAGTTGTAGAATGAAGTCGGTATAAACTGCATTAGAAGCAGGTGTGCTATAACCCTTGGCACGTGTACTGATCCTATGGAAACTTGGTGTCACTATGTTCCTCCAGCTGCTGAATCTTGTGGGTCTGTTCTGCTGGGCTCTGCTTTTCCTCCTGAGGAGGTGAGGAACAGCCTCAAGGTGAGAGGATCTGCCTACATCGTTGGGCATTTTTCCCTTTGCACATGTGGAACTGGGAGCAGTGAGACTGGGGCCGAGGGAGGCAGCTGCTGCAGCATTGGACTGAGAGTTAAAGTACTCAGAATTACACTTATCATTCAAGTGTATGTTCTGCATCATCTTTGTGAGATAACCTCTACCAGAAACTTGTCAAACTCCGTGGGATCTCCAGCGTCACAAGTACAGGAGAGGTGCAAGCACAGTTTCAGAGTGGTTATTCTAGCCATGGGCCATTTCAGCTATGAAAGTACTTCCTGACAACCTGAGAAGCTTATTGGTAAAACAAACCAAAAGGAACTGGGAGGGAAAAAAGTACAAAATGGGAAAAAAAAGATCTAGAATGCTGTGTGTAGGATGAGTGGAGATACACTGGGGCAGAGCAGGAAAGGAGAGTGTCAGTCCCCACTTTGTGGGCACACAGAGTCCAAGGGTTGCATGTGTCCCTGTGCTTGAGGAGAGAGAGCCCTCCTCCTCTTTATATATATATACAGACAGGAGAACTGACATAGAAAAGAAATAGGAATATCAATGTAAATAAAAAACAAAAAACACAGGACTCTGCCAATATTGATCCAAATCTCTAGTTGGAAAAGGTCTAATTGGGAGAGATGTGAATAAAATTATGAAACCATTGTCAGCCCTTAACCTTGTTGCATAAATTATGTAGAGCTGTTCAGTTAAATTATTCTAATGTTGCACAGGTAAAATATTGTACTTGTAAAGCAAGATGTGTTATGTGAAAGATCTCAGTAAGTACAAGAGAAGGAAACATAGAGGTGGCAGTTGCTGCAGAAGGTTAGATGTCTGTTTTCTTCAGCTAAAGAAAGGATTTAAGAGTTGAGTGGCACTACCTCCTGGAGTTGTAACACTTTCTGAATAAACTAGAAGGGGATAATATATCAGGCCTTTCTGGATTTCCATGAAATAGAGACAAAGGAAGAACAAACCAAAGAAAATGTCTGACAAAACTGAAGTCTAAAAAGTTTGTTTTGCTTATTAATGCTTTTATATGTGAATGCTAGATAAAGGTGAAAAGAAGCAGCAAAAGCAACTGCCAAAGGCTTTTAAAAAGCAGCTAATAGCATATGTGGAGGAAAATTAACCATAAATGTTCTCTCAAAGCAGAGGACCCACTTGTAATAAGCATATATATGACAGTTATGTCTAAAATTTGTTATGATGCTATTGTTTTGTGAAATGACAGAACATCTGCTCAGTCACAAGGCACCAGTAAAATGCAGCTTTATGCCTAAAGCAATGTCAGCCCCTGACAAAAAATGTATATAATAGGCTAAAAACAAAGGCACATTGTCTTTTCCAGTTGTAGTCATTTCTGACCTAATAATAGTTCAGGAAGGAGTTTTTATTTTTATATATTAGAAAAAACTGCCTGGAAGGATTGAGTCATTTGTGACTCGTCTCAGGATTAGGCTTTGTAAGTTATTTGTGCAGAAGCTGGCAAAATGCTTTGTCTCTGCAGATCATGTCTGTGTCACTAAAGCAGTTTTTAAAAGCCAACTACTTCTAAGTACCTTGAGAACAGATCCCACTTTGCTTACAATTTCTAAATGCACTGTGTAATCAGCCAGTTTTTCAGCACTGTGAAGACACCAGCGAGTGATATGTGTGGGCTCACATGACAAGGGGACAGAAGTCAGAGTTCACCTCAAAGCTGACTTTTCAGAGAGGAAAAGCATTCACACTGAAATCCATCATATAGAAAACTAATTACCAAATCCCTCTGGAAACAATTATTGTCTGGGATTTGTCTCTGAAGAGTCCAAGCACACGAGTTCCAAGTGGCTTTATTAAGAAAAAGAATCATTCTCTTTGCTTTTCGTTGTTGTGATCACTGGCCTGAAAAGTCTGAAACTGTGCTGCAAAATAGAATTGAAAACCCTATTTTCTGATGAAATGAGTTTATTATTCTACAGCTTGGAGTCATCCCACATGCATATATGACCCTTCAGGAAAAAAAAAAAAAGGACTAATCAATGAAATGCATTGAAATTGGCACTTTAATCCAAGTGTGTTCACAGAGCTACACGGTTATTAGTTAATTAATGTGTGGAAGTATTCAGCTGGAACATGCCTTCATGAAAAACCATGAGAATGAATTTATATTCTAACACACCTGTGTTCAGAGTGAGAATTAGTGTTGGACTCATTGCAGAAAGCTCAAGGATTGTGTGTCACGTGCTCTTTGAAGCCTCTGAAGTCTGAAGGACTCTTTTATCTGACTAGGAATGCGTATGCTACATCATCAAGTATTGATAGGGGAGAAAGCAACTCATACAACTTCTTTCTTCTCTGTGAAACCATGTCAGCAGAGTTGGGGGCTTTTAATGTCACTTAAGGTTGGCACCTTTAATGGAATAAAAAAAATGCGCAAAGATAGTAATTTTTCTCTGGTAAAGAGCTGCTGAACTGGGTGATCTTTCGAAGTCCCTTCCAACCCTTCAGATTCTGTGATTCTGTGAACAGTAATACATGGTTTTACCTTTCAGCTGAGTCAGATACAGATACTACAGCTTTCCCACAGGAAGACTGTAGTTTCTCAAAAACCTTTTAGGGGTTTGTAAACCTGATCCAAAGCCTGTTGCAGCTGAGAAAATTCCCATTTTGAGTCAGTTTTCATTTGGCCTGTACAAATCTTATCGATCTGTTTATATAAACTTTTTCATGAGTAAAAAAAAACAAAGCAAGAAGTCTTTGCAAAAACCTCAAGGCTTCATTTTTAAGCTATTAAGATTCCAGTATTTTCTTGACTCTTAGGCAGCTGATACCTTCTGCTTTTTGAAGGTAAAGATACAAGCTCCTGTGGTCAGCCTGAAATACATTGGAATTTTTGAACCAAAGCATCAGTTCTCAGCATCAAGACATTGTACATTGCACTCCCAGGCTGGAACTGTTGTGCAGAGCTGTCAGAGGTGGCAGGATGGCATTATGCAGCAGCAGTCAGCAAAATAAAGCTTGTTTAAGAGTGGATTTTGAGCAATAATAGAAATGTTATGGCTGACTCCAGTCTCTGATCTGTAGCGTTCAATATTAGCAGGGGACTCTGATTCTCTTTATAGGAAGGAGAAACTTTTAGTGATTGGTGACAGCAGCTAGGAGAATTGATCAGGCTTTTAAATAGATCGTGACTGTCTCTGAAGATAACTTGAACCGTCACATGGCTTCTGGCTCCTCTGTTAGACACCTATCGGTTCCGTAGCCACAAAGGATTACAGACATTCCTCATCCACACCCATCTTCTGGACTTAGCAGAGCTTAATAACAAATGAAAGTGAATGTCTTTCTTTATGATCTTCTGAGGAATTCCAGCATCCTAGTCCATCCTGATGCAGTCTGTGCAATTTGAGTCCAGTCTCCAGCCTTTGAGAAAGATTGGTGTGATTCTATGAGAAACAGAGATGGCCAAATGCTGGTGTATACCTTGCTATCACAGTAAAATATTGATCTCACTGGAGTAGTGTGATGGGAGCCAAAGGAAAAGTATTCCTTTCAAATTTGGAAAAGGGGAGGTGCTGGATCACAAGTGGCTCTGCTGTGGTGGCAGTGGCTTCTTGACAGGGCTGCACGGTGCGGGTGGAGGTCCTCCTGCAATGGGTTTATTTGTAGATGAACCATTATGTCTGCACGAAGTTGGGCTCTGGTCCATCATTTGAGGTGAATGGTAACCACAGATGGAGAAGTCATCAGGACAGGTTGGGAAAGGGTACACAGGGTGAAAAGGGTTGGTAGGTCGCATATGAGTTAACTGTAAGTGGTAATGTTGAACTTCTATATAAAGGTTCTGTGTAATTTGATGGCCCTCTCTACTGGCAAGCCCAGAAAGAGCTGGGTATGCCTTCATTAATGTAAGCAGGAAATGCAGATCTGGGCTACAGCTAATCTCTTTTTGTATTGAAGGCACTAAGTACCCAAAGGTCTTTAAAATGCTTCAGTGCACTGTGTTGAAAAGCTGAGCTTGTTTCTTGGTCTTTGTCCAAGAAGGTGGGCACATATGCTTCAAGTATTTACAGAGGTCAAGTTTGAGCCTTGGGCACCGAATTAAATCTTTTTTTTTTTTTTTTTTTTTTTTAAAAGGAGTACCTTAACAAGCAGTAAACATTTCTGCTCCAAATGGGCAATAATCATGGCAAGGCTTTATTAAATTTGGCAGCCATTCTGCTCACCATTTAGCCATTTCTTTTCTTTCTGAAGGATCATAACTACAAGTGAATGACTCTTCTTGAATATGGTCAGAATACAATAAATCTGTAAAAGAACTGAGTTCTCTTTCTCCCTCATAGGCAAATTGTTCCAGTTGTTTAACAAAATGTTGTTTTGTACTGCATGACATCAGTCTTGATGCCTGTGAATAATCAGGCTCAACATTAAGCAACTTGTTGATAAAATACACTCATGCAGTAACAATTAGGGAGTGTTTAATGTGCTTCCCCACCAGAGTCCATATTCTCTCCTCCCACTTACTGACTTTCCCACTGCAATGTGTAGTTATTTGTATTTCCAGAATGAGCAAACGGATCTTGTCAGGGAGAGGGCGAAACATTTCCTGAGTTCTACCATATAGAAGTTGGCATCTGTTGTTCCATCAAACAGGATCTCTGCTGCACTGATCAAGCATTTGTCAGCCCCAGAGTGGAGTAAGGCAGCTCACAGTAGCTGAAGGGGGGGCTATCACACAAAGCATCCCACTACAGAGAAATTGCTGCATCCTTTCAGCCCAGTTTATAGTTATATTAGCCTTTTCCTCCCACAGCTCCCAGCCCACCTTCCTTTTAGTGTGAAACATGTTTGAATCTTCAAAGGAGCTACATTTCAAAATACATTTTGTTCAGTACCAAGAATAATCCCAGTCCTCTGGCATAAAGCAGATCACAAAGCCTGAAATGGATCTGCAGGAGGAAGATGCTTGTGATGAAGGGTGTGGGATAGATCCAGAACCTGACTGGCTTTGAGAAGCATTACAAAGTCTTTTGTGCAAATATGCCGATCAATGTTGGTTTTTCAATTCTTCCATTCCAGGTGGATGCTGAGAAGGCAAAATCAAAACTGGACAGATGGGCTTCCCAAGACATGGGCAGTGGGGCTGGAAGAAGTGAAGAGATGGAGTCAAGCGGGGATTGCGATGATGAGGATGGCTGTCAAGGATCTGGTGACAGGATTCACACAGCAGGTAAATACAGTTTCTCCAGACACATACAGGGCTTAGAAATCCATAAGTGTCACAATTAGGTGGACAGAGCTAAGACTTGAACTGCCTGAATTACTGTCAAAATCCTACTACATTCAAAGGATTCCAATTTTAATCTGTGAAGAGCTGAAGTAAAAATAGAAGGATACAGACAGTAACCTAATACAATTTAACACTTTGTGTGCAGATAAAAGACTTGAATTTAGAGTGAATAATACCTGCAGTGATCCTGGAAATACTGAAAGAGCCTTCCTACATAACGTGGGCTCTTCAAATACAGAGAAAATTGATGTCCTTGTAGACTAGGCTAAGTGCTAACATAAATATTTATTGGTTGCCTAATGATACTGAAGGGTGATCCAAACAGAGTTGGCTGAAATTATATATTCTTGAAAAAACCCCACATGAAATATTAAGTTTTTAGCTAGTGGTGAGCTGGTTACATAAAATTACTTGATAGTCTCAGAAATGTATTCTGCAATATTTATTCACGAAATTAGTTGGATAATATGTCATCAAATGTAGAATCACAAGCTAACTTGACAGTAAATGTAGAATCAGAAGCTGACTTGACTTCCACCAAATCACTGGCAATTTAATATGTAGCTAAGTCCTTACTATATAAAGTTGGTAAGAAGATGTTTCCTTCTAAATGCTTCATATTATTAGTTTGTCTTGTCTGGAAATTCTGATTCATTTCAACTCATCAAAATGTAACTGCTCCTTCAACCACACTCTGTGTAAATATAATTTAGTTTGGATGTGCAAGTATATGAAATACAGTGTTGGCAAATAATGCTCATTAAGATGATTGATACTCAGGTAAGTTTTAAATTGCCACTTCGTTCAGCTGAACTAAAGTAGCGCCTCTTCCTCGAGCCTTTGCCACTAAATGGAGAGAGGGACAAGATATCCCACATTCAGGTAAGACTTGGAAGCAAGCTGTGATTGTCTATAGTTAAGACTTCAGTTGTTCTTATAATGAATATTTGTTCAGGCAAAAGCAAGCTTAAACATGCGTCTTGAAATGTATGCAAAATGTTAGATTCCATTTGCAATACCAGGTGATAAATACCTGAAGTTTAATTTGCCTTGACGAGCTCTATGATCCAAGATATGTGAGGCAGTGTAACACAGGAAAGGGTTTTAAAAACTGATTGATTAATTGCAACCTACAAATCATAGAATCACAGAATGGTAGGGTTGGAAGGGAACTTTAGAGATCATCCATCCTGCAGAAGCAGGTTCACCTAGATCAGGCCCCATAGGAACATGTCCAGGCGGGTCTTGATGGCCTCCACAACCTCTCTGGGCAGCCTATTCCAAGCTTTTCACCATCTAGTCACCAGTGTTTCTGAACAGAAGAGCTTTGGCACAATGTTATTTGCTTAACTTTTTTTGAGTTGTTTGTTGTTTTATATAGATAAGCAATGAAAAAGCTGCGAGGTGTTTTGGGCCCTGGGGATTTGTGAGGGTAAATACTTTAATATGCTTTCCTCTCAATGTGGAATAATACAAACAAAACCCAGGTGCTAACTGCTCTTCAGTGAACAATTAAAGCATTAATACACTGTTTTGGGAGGATGTGTGTGCATGCTTGCATGGACAATGGCAGATTTCAGGCGTTCAGAAAGAAAAACTTCACTACTTTCAAGACTTGACTTAGAACTGCCTTTAATATTGGAACAAAACTTAGTTTCTTTTCCCCCTCTTTTTTTTTGCAGTCTGTTTAATTAAAATGTTTTATGCTGATATTATCCTGGATTTAAAAGCATTGTATTTCTATAAGTGACTGTTTCAGAATGTAGTGGGGTTTCTATCCAATTAAAACGGTAATTATGATTAATTTTAGAAAATGGTCTTGATTCATAAGAGGAAGAATAAGTATTTCATTATGTGACAATATTCATGCTGTTTCATAGTTAGCTTAAAAAATATTGTACTGTATACAAGCCACTAGCAATAAATCTGTTTTGCATATCAGGATACACGTAAGAGATAAAATGGAGTAATCTTATTCCAGAGCTCCTTTGCTTTAATAGAACATTAAAGAAATAAACAAGCATGAGGTTAGTTTCATTTTCTCTTGCTGCAAGTCTGGAAAATGGTGTTTCTAACTCTACAGCCTGTGAGTTTGTTGTATTTCTGAGGAAAGGCTGTAGGACCTGGGGCTGTTCAGTCTAGAGAAGAGACTGAGAGGGGATCTTGTTAATATTCAATGATATCTAAAGGGTGGGTGTCAGGAGGTCGGGACATCCCTTTTTTCGATAGTATCTAGCAACAGGACAAGGGGTGATGGGATGAAGTTGTAGCACAAAAAATTCCATTTAAATATAGGGAAGAACTCTTTCAGTGCTGAGATGAGGGAGCCCTGGCCCAGGCTGCCCAGGGAGGGTGTGGAGGCTCCTTCTCTGCAGGGCTTCAAGACCCACCTGGACACGTTCCTGTGTGGCCTGATCTAGGTGGGACCTGCTTCTGCAGGGAGGTTGGTCTTCTATTCTATGACTTGCTAATCTTAAAACTCGACAAGTACATCTGACCAGTGTTTTGTACAAGTGGGACATGGCAACATTGACCTTACCTTGCTTGTGTGAAGTACACAGTGAATTGAGACATGAATTGAAGCTAAAGCTAAATCTCAAATAAATCCCCAGTTTGAAGCTTGCGAAATTCAGTGGGAATATTCTCACTCACTCTGGCAGTTTTGGATGAGACATAAATGATAGCTATAAAACCCCACCAGTCTCATCAGTGCATGTTGCAGCATGCAATCATACATCAGAACAAAAGGAATTAAAAAGAAAAGCTTTTCAAAACACAGACTTTTTGGCAGAGCCATCATGATTTTAACAACTGGTCCATGAGAAAAGAGAAAAGGACTTCAATGTTAACCTCTAAAATATTGAATTTAGGATGCAATAAAAATGTACAACATCTGTCACTTGTTTGAAATATAGATGAAGATTGTATTTACAACTTGTCTTGAGAGATCTGCTTCTAGCATTGCAGAAGACTCAGATTGCTTTTAAATAGTTTCTTAAAGCTCAATAACTGAACACTCATTCATTTCCACCTCCCAGACAAAAATATATTACCTTTTCATTAACAGAAACTTGCCAGGAGTTTCATCAATATCTAGATTAGCATCTTCAAAACGTTTGTGTTCACAGCTATTGAAAGATCCCCTGGACAGGGCACATTGCCATCTCCTCACTTTGCTTTTCTAAATGGCTAACAGGAGGTCTGGCTTCTTGGTTGAGATCTGACTGTACTGGGGAGAACACAGAGTGGTTCTGTACTTGTGTACTTCAGCCAGGTCCACTTTACATATTTTTGATGGGTTGAGGATTGCTGGAGGTGTATTTCAGTTTATCTTAAAACGGATAGTAAAATGATGTCCTTTTGTTTGTCACCCTCTAGCCTTTGAGAATCATTTCTCTGTATCAGTTAATCATTTTATTGTATATCTTCAAATAAGATACGTGGCTTTCCATTATTCAGTGCTGGGTTTTTTTCCCTTTCATTACAAAGAAGTCTTTGCTTGCCAAATTCATTGTTACCTAAAACATCACCACTTATTCTGTTAATCACAACTGGCTTAATAATCTGTTCTGTATCGTATGTGTTTATAGGAACAATTTCATACAAGCAAGATAAACAAATTCTCAAGAATCCAGTTTTCTCATAGGAAATGATGTATGTAGAAGATAGTTTAATTTAGTCATATTCTCACAGGCCTGACCAATTACCAAAAGTATCTCTTCTTCAGGAAAGCTGTGGAAACAGCACTGTTTCTCAAGCAGACCCATGTGTTATTTGTTGGCAATTTAAAGGCAACATCTGTTAATCATCTTTGAACAAAGCTTTGTTAGGAGAGATTTAAGAAGAGGAAAGCAAGCCATACGAATCTTGAGCATGGCTGGGGAAGTTGCTCTGCAATTAACACCGCTTCAGTCCCGCAGGTTTCCAGGCAGAAGGGCAAAGCAGTATCTCTGAACCTTGTTTAGCGCTATGTGATCACATGAGCAGTCTTCCATGAACTTTGATTACAGAATCCACTCCTGTAAGTACTTGTTCTTAAACTCTTCCTCAACCATGAAGAGTAGCGGTGTGAAGAGCAGGATTCACTCTGTGCCTTGTGGGGTCAAGCCACAGAAGTATTTACTAGGAGAGAGATCAGTATCCTGCTGCTGCTCGTAAAAAGAACAGCAACAGAATTGTATTGGGTTCCACTTCTGATGTTTGGAGAAAGGGAAAAATGTTTCAGTCTGTTGAGTGAAAAATGGGCAGTTAGTACAGGGGATTTCTCATCTGCAGCTGTGCTGCACAGCTGTATGTTGTGATGAGGCCTCACCCAAGCAACCAACATTGGTTCTCTATTCAGGGAAATAATCAGGTGATTAGACATTAAACAAAGTTTAGAGGAAATGTTTAGAGCCCAGGCAGGGACCTGGGTTTAGTACAAGCCCAAAGTCCCCTAGATAGAGCTCTAGGCTTTGTGGAAGTCATGGAGCGTTGTATTGAAGAAAGTTTGTATTGCCACCACGTCTTGACGTGGATCCATGTTCACATTCGTCTGTGGGTGGTAAAGACAAGGATATTCCTGGGCTTGTTCACCACTTGTGTAGCACTGTGCTTTATATGAAGTTGTATGTTTTGCATAGCCACTGTGAGACAGATAGCAATCCAAGCTGCTTTCCAGAGGAGCTATATAGAATATGGTCCATGGAGAGTGTAAGTAGTGCAGGACTGTAGCTGTCTTCTTGCTGGCAAGGCAGACTGACAGCACAGTTAAGGAAAATACATATTTTAGCCTACCCTTGGGCCTTTCTCCACTGAACAGAACAGACAAAGCCAAAATGTCTAGTATACATGCTACAGGCTTTGCACCAGATTTACCTCTCTGTGAGTTTAATCTATATGTGGGTCAAAAATCTCAGCCCTTGAGTGGGGCATATGTTAACCCCACCTTTTGTGACATGCCTTAGAACTTCAGATGATTGGGAAACAGGAACAGGGATTTTACCTTTTCCTTGGCTGGCTGGATGCTGCACACAGATATGAGCTTCTGGTTTGTCCCCATCCCAAAAACAGAGGGTTTCCATGGAATAATAGTATCTGCCCAGTCCTGACCCTTAGGCATAGCAGAAGTTAAACAATACTTCAAAACCATATCTATATAAACAAACACAGCCAGAGTTTGAACATGAGTGTGTATCAGTTGTGCTTTATTGCTGTGATTTTTTTTATTGAATGCTTATCCAATCCCAATAATGATTTTCTTCTGTTATGCTTCCTAGTTCTTCCAGGAAGCTCCTTGCCTTTAATAAGAGATTTCTGATTTCAGACATCTCCCTCAGTTGAATATCCTACTGATTGCCACATTTCAAGGCCCAAATGAGAAACTTTAACAAATGTATTTTGTTGCCACATTCAAACTATGTGATTCCAACCCTTGGCTTTCTTCTTGTTTAGAGACTTCAATGCTTCAATGCATCTTCCTGCTCTAGGTAGAGTATCAGAAGAGATTACCCTGGGTATAGATTTCTTCTTCAGGATCTGGGAGAAGCATATATTTTTTTTGCCCCAGAATGCCTTTATAAGTGCAGACAAGTAATTTTTCTCTTTTTTTAATGTCTTCTCTCTGATCTATATCTGCTTTCAACAGCTATGGAAAGTTAATGTCTTTTTCTCACTGTTCATGAATGTTTATCAGTTTTTTCTTTCTGAATATCAAGATTCTTTTATCCTTTATTATCATTCTCCCAGCTTGTCTGTCTTTTCTAGGCATCAATATTACTGTATGAGCTGTCATTTTAATCATACTTAATTTCCATTCACCATGTAACAGGATGTGCTTACACTTGTATTTATCCAAATATGTAATTGTAGAGCTGCTGAGTTTGTAATTATTAGTACAAAACATCAATATTCAGAGATTATAGTATCTGCTGGCAGTCAGCCATTCTCATCAACTTCTCATTGCTGCACATCTTCACTTTCCTCACAGATGATCCTAGCTCACAGAAACACTACATTTTCAGTGTCTTCCATCTTCCTGCTTAGAGAAGCCTCTCCATCATGCCTCATCCCTCTCCCACTGCTTTGCAGAGCCATTTTGATACGTCCTTTGTTACACAAGACATTTTATCTCCAGCTGTTTTTTAGAAAGCCTATAAATTCCTTTATTGCCCATAATGTAAATGCCTCATTCTATCCACAGAACAGCACAGTAACAACTTAAGCCCTTATATAAGGTTGATTTTTTCTGTTTTTTAAGAAGACTTCAGTGGCTTCAAAGCTTTGTGTTTTTCATGGGGGATGGTAGGTAGAGATGAGCCTCTGTCAGTAGGAGTGCAAGCACACCCTGCCAGAGGACCTTGTGCACGTGTGAGGAGCAGTGAGTGGTAGTTCCTCAGCTGCAAATGTCTGGCGTTGGCTTCCATTTCAGAGATACAGTTTGGTAAGAGTCATGGGTGCAATGAAAACCAGAGAAACCTACACTGTTGGGGTGAAAAGTAAATGTTTTGATCAATGCTAATTGAACTTGGTAAGATCTGATCCTGAGGTGTGTTAGTGTGGACTTGTGGTGGTGTTGTACTGTTGTCTCATGAGCACACTTTGCTAAGCCCTCCTCTGGGTGCCAGTGATACTTCCTGCAGCCTCTCTTGTGTGGGATCAAATAACAACTGAAAAGGGACTAGGAGGAGAGAGCATTGCAAAGGGGAGGGAAGGAAGGAACAAAAAGAAAAGAAAGAAAGAACAGAATCATTACAGTTGGAAAAGACCAAGGAAAGAAGAAAGGAAGGTTGGTTTTCCCACCTCTCTATCCCTAAGTAAATCTAGTTTGTAATCTACCAACACAGGGATAAGGTATTATGTGTCATTTTAGTGTTTTTCATTACACAGTATAATTCAAACTGAAATGCATATGAGAAAAGCATAATCATCCCTAATCCTCTCTCAACCTCAGCATTTACATGACAGTTTGAGGTGTAAAGGGATTTCAATCCCTTCAGATTTTTCACTCCTAGAGCTGAGGTGAGAGAGTTCCCAGTACCACCTGCTCTCCTGCTCAGACCTGTGTAAGACAGGAGTTTTTGCCAAGTCGTGGAAATTACTTTCTGCATGGCCAGATAAACACATCCCCTGTAGGACTTTCTCCTAATGCTCACCAGAACACTAGCTAAGGGAATAACAGACCGGGTGCCAGCTCTGTGGCTCTCTCTGAGCAACATTGGTACTAGCTCTGGTACCTTCAAAGAGATAAAAAGGTAATTGGGGAAGTGTAATTTGCTGTTTCACCAGAGAAATGGGAATTGCAGCACATCTTTGAGACCATTTAGAAAAAATTAAAAGGCAGAAGCATTTGAGTTACAGTATAAAGCCTTCTAATGCTCTGTTCTGTAAGGGGAAATTAAACATAGGAGAGATCAAGATAAAGACATCTGAGGCTTAACTGTTTTCAGTAGTTGTGTGTAAGAAGTCATCAGAGACTGCATTGTAGATCACTGAAGGGTAACATGCTTTTAGCAACTTTCCATTAAAAATATTACCAGTAATCCGTGTCCTTTGAATGTACTTATTACAGCAGAACAATTTTCACTAGCTTTGTCAGCAATATTTTATCTAGTTACTTTCCAGAGGAGCAACTTGATGAGTACAAATATTTTCTGAGCTGTGTTTTGAAAGCAGCCCTAAACTCATTGATCTGATTTTTTTCCAATGAGTTCCTGCTTACCAGCATTTTTCACATATTTTAATATAATGGACTTTTTTTTTAAAGCCAAAAATAGTAGAAAGCTGAATGTTTCCAAACAGGAACAACAGAGTCAGGCCACAAAGAGCATTCATGAAAAGAAGTGACTTGGTACGTGATGGCTAAAACTATGAGAAAGACAAGCTTTCAAGAAGAATCTCCTTCCTGAACACATGAAACAGGGATATACTTCTTGCTTAAGGCCAAGAGCAGACTGCAGCTCCTTTGACCCCACACTCTTAATGCCTGCTTCTGTGAAACTCATTTGCAAATGTCAGGTTGGCACCCACAGTTGAGAGGCCAAAGCTAAATGGAGAGTCAAACTGATCCTCCTTGAGTAACTCATGAGCTGTATGATTTAGATCCTTCTGACAAGAAATTCACTTAAGAGCTGTAATATCTCAGTCATGCCAAGTAGTTGATAGGATGAATGTGAAGGCTAAGGCAATTTGCCCCCAAAACCCCATAAAGCCAAAATTAATTAAGAGAAGTTAACAATGAAAGGTCCTTCAAATTACTTCAAAATAGATAACTCGTGTAAGTTAATGGAAGCTGAGTTTAAAATGCTAATGCCATTAGGCTGTAGGGTACTGAAACAGCCCTGCAAGCCTGAGGGAAATGTTCCCCTCAAGTTAGTCTTCATGCCTCACAAGGGTACACTTAGCTGGTCACAGTGAAGTGACAGTGCTGTCACTTCCCACTCTATGTGCTGGGCTATGCCACCTGCCACCTCTGTGTACCTTTCCTCCTCCTCTTGAGCCCTTGCCTGCTCACCAGTGAAAGCAGGAGGAGATTCTGGTTTGAAGCCTCTCTTAGGCATCTTTGGTTTAGGATTTTAGTAACATCCAGAGCTCTAGCTGTCAAAAGCAACTTGTTTGCACGTGGGGATATCAGTTTTTCCAGGGTGCTACCACCTTCCCTTGTTTTGTGATTCATGAGGAAAGCCTAAGTGGTCACTGTTCTTTTAAAAGAGGAAAAGGTTCGGTTTGGTTTGGTTTTTCCTCCCTCCCTCTCTTGAACCAATGTTTCTTGGGGGTGTTTTACCTTGGCTTTTAAGGAGAGAGTGCTTTGAGTACTCCAGGTGTGCATTTTGAGGTTTTCTATTCCTTGACTGTCCATTTTAAGGTATAATAATGCTCCTTAAAAGAGTGCTGTTGTGCCTGAAGCCAGCAGATATGCTATTAGAATGTCTCAGCTGAGAAATTTAGCATCAAAACAATACCCTGAAAGACAGCACAGTTTAGTTTTACAGTAACAGAGAGCACAGTACAAATGCTCTGAACTCTACACTCAGTTTACTACAAGAAAAGCAGAACTTCATTCTAATGTATGTGACATATCAATAGGATCATGAATTCACAGGGCTAGAGCTGGCTGCCTTGAGATCAAGGTACTTATAATAACTTAAACCGGCTGATGATCTTGCATGTAGTTAAATACTTTCCTTTAAAAGAGTTCAAAGATTAGGCACATCACTCCTCAGCAGGAGTAATTCCTTGCATCTGATTTATCCCACAGTGCTCCTGTCTACTGGATTTTAAGAGTATTTATTTCTGACCTTCAATCCTGAAAGCAGTTAAGTCATATTTCCCTAAAATGTAGCATTTTGCAGGATGCACAGAGGAGTTTACACCTTTCAGAGGCATTTTAGGGTGTTGTGCAGATTCAAGGAGGCTATAATGGCATCTGCTAGCCCCAAACCCAGGAACTAGATAAAGCAGAGGGAACAGTGAAGTTGACATGCTGGAGTGTGGAGTGTGAATCTGGACAGATAGGCTGAACTCTCTGTATTATGGATTAATAAGAGTTCTTGTTATAGTTCTCAGTGGTGAAAAAGTCAGCTGGATACAAGATCCTCCAGCACCTCTTCTAACATTGTATTTTAAGGTGATTTCCTCCATTTGCCTCAGTTAATTACCCCTCATGTATAGCTGTATCAGAAGCTTCCCTTGTTCCAAGTTGCATCTCTATTACTAGTTCAGGTTCCAGAGTCTCACGATCAGAAAATGTTTTCTGTCCTCGTCTTCCTGTCTTTTAGGATTTAGACAGATTTTCTAAAATTCTTGTGTCTGTCTTTGATCAATCTCTCAGCCCCCCTATTGTGCTTGTTCTTCTGTTGAATGTCTCATAATTTGTCAAGCCAAATTTGACTTAATTGTGAAATAAGATACCATAAGGAACCAGCCAAACATTGAATGTGACTCCATGAGGTCTTGAAATTGGGAGAATTTTTAACATCTTTAGAATACCTGGAGGTATCTTGTATCACAACAGAGTTTGTCCATCTGCTAAATAAACAATTCTGTCAAGTTTGCAAATCAGTCTTTATTTCAGCAAGATTTAAGTCCATTTCCTTTTGTAATGCTTTCTGAAAGGATGCTAGGTGAACCTGCTTCTGCAGGGGGATTGGACTAGATGGTCTCTCAAGGTCCCTTCCAACCCCTACCATCCTAGGATTCTATGTGCATACTTGATCCAGATTGATTTGCACAAGCAAACCTACCTTGCACAGGTGACCTGCATGTGCAGCATTCCCCAGAAAGGGATGAGACCAGGTGCCTGGTGCTGTTGAGAAGAATTGTATTTAGCATTTTGGAAGAGGTGAAAGCAGTAACTGTATATTCTGGTGAGCAAACAGCTACTTTTGAATGATCAGATAATGTGATTTCTAGCACTATGCAGATCATAAACTCTCACCTGAAGTCCAGATGAAACATGAATGTTAAACAGTGATGAGTTGGGTAGCATGTGAGGGTTATAATTACTGTTTCAAAATTTATTCAATTCAGTTTTAAAAATCATTAGACATTCTCAAAATCAGTTCTAGCCTATTTACCATTGACTTGTTGTCCATAGTTAGCAGTTAATTCACAAAAGTAAGCAGGGCTAGATCAGTATGGGCAATGAAAAACTCATCAAGCGATGACGGGGGTGAAATTCCACGTTGTGCACGCCCAAGGCTTGGTCATTATTTGCACAGAGAACCTCAGAAATTCTCAGCTTTCAAAGCTGTTTGCCATTCATCTCGAATTAAAGAGAATTTGCCATTACAGTATTGCAACTGCCAAGTAATAAATCATCATCTGATATTTATAGCCCAAAATGTAGAGTGGTGGATCAGTCACACTGCTGACCATTTAGTAGTGAAGTCCAAATAATCCAATCTGGAGCAGCAGGGAAAGGAATAGCTTTCTGATGTGAAGTCAGACAAGTAATTTCCTATTTAAAACTTGATTAGATAAAATCTTTTGAACATGTGCTTGTAAAGGAACAGCCTGTTTAAATATGTATCCTGCAGCAGCACATGCAGTACGCTGTTATAACTCAAGCCAGCACAAAGAACATTTGCACTAACCTGAACGTGCTGGGGGAGGCACAGCGCCCAGGGCTAAACTACATCAGGATAAATCTCTTCCACAATGGAAACATTAGAACTGACAAGGGAAATGCAGTTTTCATCCTATAAAAAAAAAACTCCCCACAAACTTGGTTTTGTATTGAAAAGAGATCGTTTTCCAAAGAGGAAACGTTTGGTAGCTTATGTGATTGGAAGAACATTAAGTTGAGGGGATATTTTGGTAGGTTTTTCATAGAAAAAGAAAAACAGAGATTCAAGCTGGAATATTTTGCCATCTGCAAAAAAAAAAACCCAAACCTAACTTTTACAGTTTTTTAAAACCATCTAGTGAACATGATATTTTTAGCCAGAAAATTCTTCTTGATTTAAAAGCATTATATCATAGAATTCAGGAAAAGGAATGAAGGTCAAAAAAACGAACCTGGGGGAGTTTGGCCTAATCTTGACCCAGTAATCATCACTGGTAACTTCACCTTTGACTTACTGAGATGAAACCCAACAAATGGTTAGATTCTGCTGCCCTGCTCCGTGCTGTGTAGGAGAGTATCCCCAGGTAGTGATGCTCATGCCAGGGAGGCTCCTGGAAGTTTCTTTCCTTACCTCTGAGAGTGTTTATTTTCTGCTGCACTCCTCCCAGGTACAAAAAGATGCTTCCATTCACTTTTCCCAGCAGAATGTGTTTGTTCAAGTTAAAGGCAAGGATGCTACTGCCTACCACAGCTCTCCCCCAACATCCTCTCTGTGGGATCACCACCATCCTTATGGGTTTCATTATAGCCAGTTAGGAACTGAAGCACGAAACCAGTCGAGATGCTGCCTGGATTTTGCTTTTTGAAAGCTGAGGAAAAATCCTGAGCATCAACAGAGACTCCTAGTCATGAGCCTTAGACTCACACTCTATTCCTATTCTGAGGCTCTCCTTGCAGTTGCAAAGTTGTTCTTTGATTGGATCTGTCACATCTTTATCTGTTTTTCCTATGAGATGAGGATGTGTGTGATGTTGCCCTCTAAGAAAACGAGACAGCTTTTCAGGAATCTCACCTCTTGAAGGCCACTCTTTGCATCTACAGCCTCAGTAGCTGTGCATGGAAGAAGTCTCTCCTCTCAAACACACGTACACACACACACACACCCCCCTGCAACACACATTGGTGCATATTGTTTCTCCCTGACCTTCTGATCCCGTGGGCTTTCCATATGTGGAGTTTCCAGAAAGCAGAGTGTTTCCTGCTCAGATCCTTCAGTGCTTAGAGGGAATTCTTGCACTGGTGAGCAGCATTGAGATTGCTCTGAAAAGAGCATCTGAGTATTAATTTCTCCTCTTCCTAGGGAATCTGTTGGCTACACAGCCTACTCAGTTGAGTAGGAAAGTACTATCTGTCTCCAGGCTGTGTTAAGGCTTTGACTTACTTGACAAACTCAAGGTGGATATCATGGAAAGAGCTTAATAAAGAAAAAAAACCACTCCACTTTAATCATATTCTGAGGTCCTGTGACATCTCAACAGATCCCTTGACAGCTTGTCAGTAAATGAAAAAGATACGACACTAATGGGGACACACCAGTGGTTCAGCATCATACCCAAATGCATCACAAGCAAATGCCCAGTGGGAGTCTCCCCATTAATCCAAAAAAAACCCCAAGTAATCAGTGTCCATCCATGAGACTGAAAAAACCCACAGTCCTTTTGATTTAATGCAGAAGCCTAGGTACTGTCAGCTGAACTTCCTCCATTCAAATCAGTTTGCGTTCTCTTTGTCAAGCAAATTTGCATAAGCTGTGTCACAACAGAAATGGGAAGAGATTGGAAAGGAATGTTTTTAAACCACAGCTAACTCCTGAACTCATTTCTGCAAACTCTTTGCAAGCTCTGAAGAAGTCTGCTCAAAGGAGCAAATACACAACCCCAGAAAATATTTTTCTATCTGTATAAATACACTGAAACCCCATCAATCTGCAGAAATACATCCAAAGTAGGTCTTGTAAGAAATAAGCAAATGATCCATTCCGAGAGTGACAATTTTCTCCCGCGGATTATGCAAACGTTGTCTGTGCTTCAAGTCAAGTTTTGCCTTATTAAAAGTGTAATTCATAGTAAAATACATATCACATTTGAATAGCAATTTAGAATTTGTATTATTCCTACCTTATACAATTGAAAAAATGAATTGAGCTCCCACAAATGTATTCAATATGCATGAAATTTCTATTTAGCCTGTAAAATGCAGAGCGGATAGATAGTGGCCATTTACCAGTACTGTAATTACTGTGTCACCATTTGTAAAGCATTTATGTAAAGTGCAATACTTCTTACTAACCACATACAAACTCTCAGCATCTGGTTAAAAATCAAATCATTGATTTGAAATCCTTCCCATTGTGCTGATATTGATGAGTGCAATGTAACCCATCGCTACTTTAATTGGATGTAATGAAACACAACCCCTTATTTCTGTATGCATTCTTTTTAAACCCACTTCTGTATTACACACACCACCTTAGTACTGTGGTTTTTTAAAAGTAGTACTTCTTTATTTGTTCTCTCATACTACGAAGAAGCCTCAAACACTGGCACAGGCATGTCTTTACTTAAGGCGTCTTTCTCCTTTCTGCAGAGATGTGCATTGATTTTGGTAGAGATTACTTTTCTCTGTTTGCTGTATTTCCTTGAAAGAGCCTTATTGTTAAATCTTTACAATGATCCCTTTTCTATAGTGGTCTCAGCTGTTTGAAACTAGATAAATGCTAACAAGTTTGGAAGGTAAATACTCAAAATCAGAATTCTTCCCTGGTGAGCGTTGAGGTTCTTTACTCGTTTCATTTCATTCATACATCACATATCTCTCATCGGTTTGGGATGTGATGACAAACTAACTTCTGAGACAGAAGGGTTTCCCTTGCTGATCTTTTCTTTGGGAGTGGCCCCTCTTATTTGCAGGAATAGGCCATGTGTCTGTGCCCTTTTCTGAGCTGAAAGGTACATTGGCGTGTGGGTGCTGTACAGCAGCTCCTCAGGCAGATCTGCCAGCAGAACATGTGCAAGGGCAAGGGGTAAGTGCTGGGGGGAACAGCTGGGAAGATCAGAGATCCAGGGCATGTTGGTATGCATTCCCTTGCCACACAGATGGGAGCTCCCTCTCCTTGTGCTCTGGTCTGATATAGTCACGTTCATGTGGAATTAGTGATCATTAGCTAGTTGATCTTAGCCCTCAGCAAGCCTTAATAGCTTGTAGTCAGAGCTGTGTTAAGCCCCAGTAACGTCTGTTTGAGTTGGCTTGGAGCATGGCAGAGCAAGCTCACAACTCCCTGCAACAGCATGGCTCTCTACTTTGTGTTTGCAGCATAAGCAGATGTGTAATCTGTTTTCTCCTGGGGTCTCATGCAAGTCACGGTTATTTTAAATGTGTTATACATAGACTACATTAACACTGCTGTCTTAGAATGGAAGGCTTTTGTTCTTGGAAGGTGTTAAGATATTATGAGCTTAAGGAGATTTGTCCTGAAGAGAATTTAGCAAAAATTGCCCAGTGTTAATGCCTTCAAATGCCCATCATCAAATGCATGACTGCTAAACTCTCAGGCAGCGTGTGGTAATGTAATAATTGATGAAGCCGTGGGAAGCTCACACCTTTTCCTTGAAAGTACTACATTAATACTCTTTTTAGAGGTTCCTCATTAGGCTAAGGAAGTGTACATGTGTATTGGTGCTGAGGAAAAGTAGTCATTGGAGGATAGAGAAATTGAATTTGATGATTGTCTTAGTTTAATGGAACAGTTTTGAAGAAAAAGGATACACAGAAGTAATGAAATTAAATGACCACAGTTTAATAGTTGTAGTGAGTTTGTGTGGGAAGGTTTTGGCAGCAGGAGGCTACAGGGGTGGCTTCTTTAAACAAAGAGTTGCCAAAAGCTTTCCCTGTATGGGATAGGTGCAGTGGCAGTTGGCTCTGAGATGGACCCACCACTGACCATCTCCTGCACTGCTGGGGAGGAGGGAGAATCTGTGAAGGAGGGGTGAGAAGAGGAGGTGTTTGAAGGTTTGGTTTTTCTTTCTTACTTTCCCTTCCCTGTTTTGATTGTTCAGTAAATACATCAAACCATTTCTCCCCAAGCTGAGTCAGATTTGCCCATGATGCTAATTGCTGAGTGATCTCCCTGCCCTTGTCTCAACTCATGAACCTTTTCATTATGTTTCTCTCTCTAATGTCCTATTTAGAAGAAAGACTGATAGTCTGACTTGGTAGACACCTAGCATCCAATCTGGCTTAAACCACCACAATAATACTATGTACCAAGAGAGACATTTTGTTTGACTTCTGTTTAACATATTTAAATATAAGAAAAAATAAGGAAAACCTAAAGAAATATGGAAAACAAAGAAAATATAAGAAAAACTCTTCTAGTGTGAGGGTGAGGGAGCCCTGGCCCAGGTTGCTCAGAGGGGTTGTGGAGTCTCCTTCCTTGGAGGGCTTCAAGACCAACCTGGACACGTTCCTGTGTGACCTGATCTAGGTGAACCTGCTTCTGCAGGAGGGTTGAACTGAATGATCTCTAAAGGTCCCTTCCAACCCTGCCATTCTATGATTCCAGAGTTGGAGATTTGGATAGGATAGTTGATCAAAAGTGTCATGCAAAATGGACAAAAGAAGCTGGTTCCCAGAAATCCAAATTGTGCATAGAAATTAACCAAGCCTCTGCATGAAAACTGGCAGATATTTTAATATGATTTAGCTGCTAAACCAGCTGCATGTACAGTAAACCAGCTACATGGCTCGTTTGCTCTAATAGCTTGTAAAATAGTGTTAGGAATAAATCTCAGGAAGTAGAGAGAGGGCTTTCTTGGGGGCTTCAGTTTTGAGAGTTCCTAGAGGGAGAAAAGTACTTGATCTGTTGGCTATAACCAGATGTGTGAGCATGTGTGGATTAATGGCAATGAGAATACTGTCTGCAGCTATCAAGGCTTTAAGATTGGGGTGTAAATTTCTGTTTAGTTAAATAAATCACCTCAGACCTGATTATAATAAAGAGTTTCAGATTAGCTCCTTAAGAGTAGCTGGAGGTTTTAAACATATATGGCTTTTTTTTAGATTCACAGGATAGTTCTAATTCAGTGTGTAATGGTCCCCAAACAATGGTAAAAAGAGTTTGCATTCTCTCCAGCATCAAATAAATGTGGGGCCCCAAACAATGGTAAAAAGGGGTTGTGTTCTCTCGAGTACCAGATAGATGTGGAGCCCCTAACTCCATGGCAAAACAATGTGCTCCTTCAGATGCCAACTAGTAAGAATCTTGCAGAGAACAGAAATTGGTGAGAAAGACTAATAATGAGAAAAAATTTTGCCAAGTTCTTTTTCAACCCCAGATCTTCCCTTTACTACAGTCAGTCAAAACATTCTGGACTATTTAAATGCCAAGATATTAATGTAGCTCCATAGGATCTGTCATCTTAGTTAACATCAGCTGAGTAATTTTCATCTTCTGAGTATGTATTAAAGAAATGCTACAAGTTTTCAGCAGGGTAGTACAGCAGCATACAACATTAATTGCTGTACATAAGGAAGAACATCCATTGGTATTATGTGCTCTATTCAAATAAAATTATCTCCAACCCTAACTAATATTTATTTTAAAATTGAAACCAGGGCATCTTTGAAGATGAACAGACATAGCCCCTTGCCAAAAGAACAATCAGATTTTCTGCTGCAGAATATATAGAAAATCATAACAAACTTAATTACCTGTTCCACTGCTAAAGGCCCTTCATTTCTTAGCACTCCTGAGATTTAGCAGATTGTATTACATCTTCCCGATTAACCATTCTGACTGAGAAATGAAGCATTCTGACTTACTGAAATCTAAAAAAATTCATTTTAAAGGAAGACAATATGTGAACAGCCTCAGTTAAAAACAGAGTAGGGTCTGGCAGTGTTTAAACGCAAATGTATTTTCCCAAACTATGTTAATTGCTTGTGCCTTGTGAATAAATATCAGCATAGTTTTAGTTTTCTCAGATCACTCATCCCTTCAGCCTTTCTTAGAGATCAGTGTCTCAGCCTGAAATGATGATATTTGTCTATCTATTTATTTATTTATTTACAGGGGAATTTCTCAGTGGGAACTTAGTACAATGATCCCATTTCCCAACTTCTAGGTACCAAAATCCATGCAGTATTCTAATCTCTTATTTTTATCTGAGATTGCTGGCACTTCTGTCACAAGAGTACATCTTCAGATTTGAGAAATCCCAAAGCTATTTTTTCTCTGAGGGACTCTAGAGGAAAGCCTAGATGTTGGACTAGGTTACTGAAGTAGGAAGACCCTCCTGATCAGAGCTCAGGGAAGGAGAGAAGACAGCGATTGTTGCAGACCATATGAACATGGAGAGAGTAGCTGAACGTTTCAGGGGAAAAGACTCTTTTTCTGGCTGTCAAATGTAAAAGTCAACTTTTGCTTTCTGCGACATTCCCTTAGTAGCGCACATGAGTATAAAAGTTAAATACCAATTTTCTAGCTCTCTTGGAAGCTGTTAGTGCCTTGTGATTCAAATCTTGGTATTTTTTATAGGCAGGAAAGATGGTTCCAATAAGGGCACGTGGTCGGAACAAAATTCCAAGTGTCCCTTTCCCACTCAAGCAGCTGTGATGGTTCACACAGCTATGTGTTCCGTGAAGGTTCTGCTTCTGATGTTTTCAGCCCCCCTCACCATTCTTCTCTGAGCTTCTGGTTTCCTTGTGCAGGTAGCTTGCTTTGCCTTGACTTGGCCTGGCTGCTGCCCACTGTCATTAGACACTTTCCTGGAAGTGCTGCAGCCTGATGACACGTGGCACCATATTTGATCATGGTAACTCTATTTGAGCCTCATTCTTTACTAATTCTTTGCAAGCCTTCAGTGCCAATCAGAAATATCTTTCCAACATCCTCCAGACACCAGTCTCTCTCTTAGTTTGAGAGATTCCAGTTTCTACAGCCTTGGCAGTATGTAATCATCAAAGGAAATCCCTCACTGGCTTGCACTCAGTGCCAGCTCCTCCATTTCAGACCCAACTGATTCCAACTGCAGCAAAACTTGTCAAGGCCAAATGCAGAGCATGAACAGAAATGGCTGGTTAGGGCAGGAGCTCTAAACTCCTCCAGACTTAGGCTTGCTAACAGTAACAGTCATTTTCTTTATGTGCTGGTGATTTAAGATGTGAAGAGAAATAACATCTCATTAGTGTTGAGGGAACACACAGTGCTAATCTTATCATTGTGCAGTGCACGTGCCTGGCACATGGCTCACAGAGAGAGCAAGGTCTGTGCTGGGGCATTCATCTTACAAGGGCTTTAACTCGGGGAAAAGCTAAAGTAAACACTTGGGTAGATCTCCCTCATTTACATTTAGGGCTATTTGTACGCTTAAATTTATCAAACTTGTTGGATCTGGAGCAGATAAGAACAAGCTTTGTTTCTTCTGAGCTTTCTTTTCTATCATACCAGATTTTCACAGTGTTTCCTTCTGTTGCAGTGAGAACACCACAGATAATTTTCCCCAATGCCTGCCTCGGCTGATAGCTCCCTGCCTCTGGGGAATTCCTGTGTGCAAGAGACTGACTCTCCTGTCATTGACTCTAATCTGAAGTGGGAGAGGTGATGGACAGCGAGAGGGGGACTGTTTTTCTTTTGTTCTGAGAAGGCAGTCAGACTCAGGCACTAAGGCAAGTCCTGTGTTTGATCTGCTACCCACTGTGACGTGCTGTCACCAGACAGCACATCAGAAATCAGATTATCCTTCCAAAACACTTGCTTTTATAATCAAATGGCTTTCTGAAGAGTGCATTTTACAGCTACTCATTAAGCTGCAGCTCTGGCCCTAGCTCTGGCTGTAGCAGGCCCTCGGTTTTGTGTGAACTCACAGACATGTGCACACACACCCCCTAACCATTCTGCATGTTTACATTCATATGGGATCCCATTTAATCTCCTCCTTTCACTCATATTCAGCATGTGCTTATCAGCTGAATTAATGTCTCTTTGCTTTCCCAGCTGCATGTTACAGGCTCGGATTACTCTTAACTTTTTAAAGTAGCATTTGTTTAATTAAGAGGACTTTCCAGCCTGTCATTGGAGTGCTAGATGCAATACCCTCATTTATTTTCTTCTCACTAAAGCATCCAACACCAACCAAGAAGAAAATGATCAACAGTAAGTCTATAAAAGAGAAGAAAATGACACAAGAGAAAAGCAGCATTGTCAGGTACATCAGCCCCACGGAATGAGTCGCAGTACATCAACACATCTTAAAAAAAAACCTGAACACAGAAGCTCTCCTTGCCTCATTTGCCATCATATTCATGTGTCAAGTGTCATATTTATTGCTCTATCATATTTGCAGTTGTATTTTTAACATTGAGAAAATGAGCATAAAGCCTGTTGCGATACTTCAAAATCCCTATGAAAGTGAAACATTGCTTTTTCCATAAAAGCAGATTCTCTAGTGGAATTATGACCCCAGTGAAAATGTTCTCCATTTCAGCATGCTTTAAGGTGTGCTTCTTGGCTAGTGTGCTAATATTATACTTAGACATATTGTCTGCAGGCAGTGGACACAATCCTCTGGGTGTGCAGAAATTAGATAAGGAGTAATTCTTTTGTATAATAGCATCCCTTGTGTGGTCTTCCATGCAATACAATACAATTAATTCAGTTTCTCTCCATAGAGCTTATCTTCTGTCCCAGCATTAGAGCATGCCTCTCCTGCATTTTACCTGAGCAACAAATATTTTCTTACTTGATTGTGTTGGAAAGTCCAGCACTGGTACTTTACAGAGCAATGTTGATGCTAGAGTCAGCCTATAACTCCTTTGATATCTTTACAACACACTGCTCCCAGGTTAAGTTGAATAGGAAAAAGAAATATGCCCCAAGGCAAACTAATCTGCACATAGTGTGATATGAGACTTGTTATTGTGCCTGTTAGTGTACTGTTAGGATACATTTTGGAGCACTGCTCAGAAACTAGGACTCCCATGCTTATGAGAACTTCTGTACATAACTTTGGTTATTTATAAAGTTCCTGACCTGTAATTCGAATATCCTATTACTCATGAGACTCTTAAGTTCTTTCTGTCTGTATCTTTCTAAATATAAATTACTGTTTAACCTTTTCTATAGGAGATTCATGACTGTAGTTAAGGCCTTAAGGAAAAGAAAATAATCTCTGCTGCTTGCTTCAATCTGAAAAACCCATTTTCTAGTGCTGGAAATGGGATTTGGCTTTCCCCTATTTGTAGAAAATATCTTAAAACCTTTGCTGGCCTGGTGTCTTTGTACTAGAGAAGCATTTAGCAATAAGATCATAGAACCACAGAATGACAGGGTTGGAAGGGACCTCTAAAGATCATCCAGTCCAAACCCCCTGCAGAAGCAGGTCCTACTTAGATCAGGTCACACAGGAACGTGTCCAGATGCATCTTGAAGCCCTCCAAGGAAGGAGCCTCCACACCCTCCCTGGGCAAACCTCTCTCCATCAGTTCCCTGTCCCTCTTGAGCTGGGGAGCCCAGAACTGGACACAGGACTCCAGATGAGGCCTCAGCAGGGCAGAGTAGAGGGGGAGCAGAACCTCCCTCAACCTGCTGCCCACACTCTTCCTCTCTCTGTGCTGTTTTGTGCAGTAGACAACAGAGACGTTACCATGAATTCTGATTTATGGTGAATCACTGTCTTCTAATGCATCTCTCAGAACATGTGACATTGGGTCATTCATTCCTGCGTGTATTTCCTACTAAGACATTTCAGGTGAGCGAGTGTATAGCAGTATACTGAACAGTGTAGCACCTCCTCTTCTACTTTTTGTATGTAAAGCTGCAGAACATTTTTGCCTTGGCCTTTTGTATCTTCTGCCAAGTCTCAGGTTGACCTTTGCTTTCTCACACTCTTACCCTTACATTTCTTGATTGCTAGAATCTGCTTAATCATTCCCTTTTCCGTTCTTTGCAAATGCTCCACTCATTTCTGATGTTCAGTTGGGTGATTTTTACCCCTTGGTGCTACTGTAGGCACTCGAATGAGCCTGGGCTGTCCATGAGCTGGTGCAGAGCCACCTCACATCAATTAGATGGTGGTAGACCAACACTGCAAGGTGCTCACTTTTTCAGTGCTTAAACCCACAGAAACTGACTGTTGCTTTTTTGGCTTCTTAGGCCCGGGTGGCACCAGCAGCCCTGAATTGCCATGGGCCTCCCCTCACTCACCCTGCAACTATGGGCCAAGAAGCCCCAGCCTGGGCATTTGGTAGTGGTTTGAGTTGTGTTGTAGCTGAGCCTATTTCTGTGGCTGTAGCTGAATGATTTGGCTTCTCTGGTTTGAGCTCAGAGCTCTTGTTACCGTTCACTTTGCCTGATGGTTGGTGCCTCATGGGTGGGATGTGCCGCTCTGATGCTGTGGGCCCATGTCGTGGGGTAGGCTCTCTGCCTTTTCCTGACTGCAAGGGGGAGAAGCTAAAGTGCACTTTTTGGAGGAGAGAGCCTTGAGATCTCCTTAATAGAAACAGGCGAAAAACATCAGGAAAGGGGGAACCTGGGGAAGACATCTGTTTTGTTCACACAGAGCACTTTATGTTGGTAGGACATAAACCTTCTGGTGCAGCTTTCACTCTGCTGATGTTTTATATCTATAGTTATCTTGAGTTTTGAGATGAAAGGTCATTTTGAACAGAAAGCAGTCTAGAGTTTTGGGGTCTTTTAAAGGCAAAACTCAAGTGCTTCTGACCAGTACTGCCATTTAATCGGGTTTCACTTTGTTTGTCAATTGTCTTTGACTGAGCTCTAGCTATTCTGCTTTCAATCTTTGTGAGTACTCTACAGACATGGCATATTTTTTCAGCACAATGGATTTTAGTGGAGATGTACCTTGATCATGCAGGGCTTGCCATCAATCTTAACAGTTCTCCTGGTAGAAGCTAAAGATGAGCCAAGTGCTGCAGTGGGCCATATATAGGTAGTATAGCTGACAGTAAACAATGACAGCCTCTCTTCTAGACACCACAAGGCAGCAAATATTGTCAATTTTACTCCATTATATCTGAAAAGTTTTTTGATTCATGTATGTTCCAGCTACTCAATGCAAACCACCTGGCTTGATGCAGCTTATATGTGTGTTGCAGACTTTCCTTTAAGGAGCGTTTTGGCAGCCCAGCTCTCACAGCACCTAGTGAGTGGGTGCCTGGGGCCTCAAGGCTGTAGCAGGCAGCATAGATGTGCTACAAAAGCTTTGGTATGCCAGGAAAGAACAAGTAGGTCACAGAAGGTAGGATGTTATTGCAGAGTTTTAGAGGTGAGAGTGAGCATTTGACTTCCCTAGTAAATCTGCACTTGTGTGCTGAATGGCCAGGTGTCAAAGTCTTCTCCTAATATTTGTAGTACTTCAGACAAACACAATTCTGTATTACTTGGATAGTCTTCTCTAGCCCACCTGCTTGCATGGTATCCCTGGTGGCTGTATTGGAGCTCCTTAGCCTTACATTTCTTTTCTTTTTCCTCATTATGCCCCTGTCGTGGTTTAACCTCAGCAGGCACCTAAGCACCACACAGCCACTTGTTCACTACTCCCCTCTCCCTGCTGGAGAATTAAAAAGGAGAGAAAAAGCAAAATCAAAAAGCTCATGGGCCAAGATAAGAGCAGTATAATAATTGAAATAAAATATAATAGTAATGAAAAGGAAGGTAACAAAAGAGGAAGAAGTGAAGCCCAAGTAAAACAAGTGATGCCCAGTACAATTAGTCACCATCAGCTGACTGATGCACAGCCAGTCCCTGTGCAGTGATTGGCACCTCCTGGCCAACTTCTCCTGTTTATAATGTGGACATAATGTCCTGTGGTATGGAATAGCCCTTTGGCCATGCTCTCTGACAGCTTCCCATGCACCTCCTCGCTAGCAGAGCATGGGAAACTTGACTTGCTTTGGAACAACTGAAACATGGGTGTATTATCAATGTTATTGTCATAGTAAATCCCAAACACAGCATTGTACCAGCTACTAGTAAGAAAATTAACTCCATTCCAGCTGAAACCAGAACAGGCCCCAAGACTTGTTTTCTTAATTTTACAGCTGGAGAACTAGAATAGACAGTCAATGGGAACTAGGCCAGCACAAGTTATGTTTTGCATTGGTTTTAAGTGAGACTGTTTAAAATACAATTAAAAGCTTTATTGTCCCTTGATTAATATGCTGTTTATAGGATAATACTCCATTATCCCTATTGTTTCTCAGCCATGTTACAAATATTTCTATGCTGTGTTTATTTTGGCAACTGCTGCTAGATGTTGACTGTATGAACTCTTCCCAGCTTTTTAAAAGCTGCATTGCCCTTCTGTCTAGAAGTTGCATCCATGCCAGAGTCCCATGATGTGAGGAACTGCACTGTCACCTGAGAGACCTGGCCTGGTCCCCAGGCATGCCAGGCTGGAGTGATGTGGAGCAGAAGGGGGATCAAAGCACAGATGCCCTGCCATCTCCCAGCAGCAGGGTTGGCAACACAGGCAATGTCTCCTGATCCTTGGCTGCCACCTCACTCTGCTGCTGGTCACTGAAGGTTTCTTATCAAGGGGAGAGCAACACAGGAGGGAAGGTGGTAAAGGGAATGTCCAGCTCTTTTCACTTAAGAGTCTGAGAGGTAAGGAAGGTTAAAACAAACCTGGGAAGGAGAACCAGAGGTTTAAATGTGTGTCTCAGACCTGTGGAGCTCCAGGTGGAGAGGAGCCCTTGTAGAAATCAGCATGAGGTATGGCCTAGCCTGCCATGCCTGCCTTTGCACAGCATTCACAGAGTTAAATGCCTTAGAAATCTGAAGGGAGCAGGACAGCTTAACATTTTCAGTGTTGTGTCAATATATATACATTAGTTTGAATCCCACAAAATAAGCTTCCATGATTTAGGCCAAGTCTTTGAGAGATTTATACTGGCAGGGCACTCACAACCAGATACAAATCTGGTTCAGACCTTGGAGTTTAAGGTATATATTAGATATATGACTTCTGAAGCTTTTTAGGGAAACAACTGGCTTGTGTTACATTCTGTGGCTTACATAATCTTGTTTGGTGCTTTGAGTTCCAGCTTGATGTCAGGAGTTTGAGCCTTGTTTGTACTGTGTGAAGGATTGTTTCCCTCTGGAAAGTGAATGGAAAAACAAACAAGCAGTGACTTAATTTCTTCTATGTTTTTTTTTTTCTTCCTTTTTTTTGTAGACCTTTTGCTCTCAGCCTCAAGACACAGTGTCATAACTGCTTTTTGTTCTGATCTGGATATAGGAAAACCATCTGCAAAGTCTGAAATATGAGGCTACTGCAAGTATTGATACCCTTCACAGACACTGACACCTTTTAAATCACCTGTCTAGAGCAGATAGGAAATTTGAGGCTGCCAGGCAAAATAAATGGAACAAAAACAACAGTGTCCCTTCCAGGCATCTGCACTTCCATGGAGTGGCTATCACTCTTAGGGTTTCGAGGCATAAACTGGCCATGAAGAACTGTTGGCATGTACCACTGATCCTGCTTCTCTCTGACGCTAAATCAAGCACTTCATTCCTTGCAGTGTTTCTTCCTTCCTGCTGCTTCTGGTAGCTTGGAGTAAACAAAGAAGTCATCTGTTGCAGTGTGTTCATTTGGGATAGGCTTTTCCACTGAATGTAACAGTAGAAAATGTAATTTGATTGTTAATAATTAAGAGATTAGCCGTGGCCTTGGTAGTTACAGGGATTAGCAGTCTTTATTCTGCATCATTTGAGATCTTTATATTGCTGACAAGCTGCAACACAGAGGACCAGATAGCCCATTTGTGTGCTGCAAAGCACTTTCAAGTTAAGAGATCATTGTGTTATTGAAGTCAGGTGTGTAAAATAAATCATCTAAGGTTTTTCAGGCCATAATTCAATGAGCAAATACCATAACCCTCATTTTATTAGAGCAAGAAACTGATTAAGAGGCAATCTGCAACACACTCAAAGGGACTGGAAACCATCTCAAAAGCAAATTTAGGTCCTACAGGCGAATGTAGACACCCCAGAAGCCTCAAGGTTAAGGATGTGGCCCCTGTAAGCAATTACAACTGCTGGAATCCACCACGATGCCCCATGCTTAGCAGTCTTTCTCCAGAGGTATTTATAAAAGCAGATCTCTGTCCTCTCTCATTCTCAGAAGCACTGGCTCAAATCTGTGCTTTTTGTCTCCTGTTTTCAGTCTTTCACTTCAGCCTGCTCACCAAATGTCTGCATGAAGGGCCAGCCTGAACCATTTAACTGTGTGTGGAAGTGAGGGTCCAGGCAGAGCAAGGAAGCTGCATGCTTCACTGATCGCTTCAATCAAATTTGATTCTGTCCTTGGTCAAGTGAGGCTCTGGCACATGAAATTCCAGAAGCTCTGTCCCTTCAGGTGTTGTTTCCTTTAGGCCCATCCCTGTCCTCTTTGAGTTTGATATTGCTAACTTGTTTTTTTTTTTTTTTGTCTAAAGCAGACTGATGTTAATAAATACTAGTTTGTTCCTTTCCTGCAGTGCTTTAAAAAACAAAAACCACAGTACAAAATCACCCTAAAATCATCTTGTCTTTAGCTTAATGTGTTGTAAGCAATGTTACATTATTTAAAGGTCCTTTAAAGAGCAGACTAAAGAAATCTCCAGTTCCTTTATACACATCCCTCAATTATATTCTATATAGCCCATCTTTTTCCTATACTGGTCACTATTTTTGTTGTTGTTGAGGCTTTAGAATCATAGAATCACAGAATGGCAGGGTTGGAAGGGACCTTTAGAGATCATCCCCCTACAGAAGCAGATCCACCTGGATCACGCCACACAGGAACGTGTCCAGGCAGGTCTTGAAGCCCTCCAAGGAAGGAGCCTCCACACCCTCCCTGGGCAGCCTGGGCCAGGGCTCCCTCACTGAAACACTCAAACAGGTTTTTCTTATGTTTAAGTGGAACTGTTTGTGTTGCAGCTTCATCCCATCACCCTTTGTCCTGTTGCTGGATACCATCGAAAAAAGTGCTGCCCCAACCTCCTGACACCCACCCTTTAGATATTTGTAACTGTTAACAAGATCCCCCCTCAGTCTCCTCTTCTCCAGACTAAACAGCACCAGGTCCCGCAGCCTTTCCTCCTATGAAAGATGTTCCAGTCCCCTGATGATTTTGATGTCCCTGCACTGGCCTCTCTCCAGCAGTTCCCTGTCCCTCTGGAGCTGAGGAGCCCAGAACTGGACACAGGACTCCAGATGAGGCCTCAGCAGGGCAGAGCAGAGGGGGAGCAGAACCTCCCTTGACCTGCTGTCCACACTCTTCTTGATGCCCCCAGGCTGCTATTGGCTTATTGGCCACGAGGGCACGTTGCTGGCTCATAGTTAGTTTATTGTCAATCAGGACTCCCAGGTCTCTCTGCAGAGCTGCTCTCCAGCAGGTCAATCCCCAGCCTGTAATAGATGTTATTTCTTACAAATACTGGATAACCTCTGGCAACTGAAGGAAGGTCCTTTTTTTTTCCTTTATTATGCTAATTTGACAGACAGGGAGATGATGCCAGTGTTGGATGTGCCTGTCTTTTTCTGTTGCTGTTATTTTTTTCTCTCAGACCAGCTCAGGAAGCTAGTTCCAAAAGTTGCACTTTTTAACCATGAGTAAAAGCTTGCTCTAGAGACTCAGTTTAGGAAGTAATGAATGTAAGATATATGAATAAACATTACTATTTTGGGAAAGTACTGTATCAACAAAGCTCGACTTTTAAGGCTAGTGTTGTACAAAAGGTCTTGTAGCAACAGATGTACTAGTTGGTGTTTGAGGAAAGGTTTTAGTTCCTCTTTTTTTCTAAGTCTTTTGAAGCTCCTTGTGCTTGTTACTATTTTAGGACTTCATCAGTTTCTTTTTAAGCATCTGTGGATATGCTGTGGATTCTTTTGCTTCATTTCTAGTGCACATTTGCCCTCTTGCTTGGCTTGCTTGCAGGGGTTTTTTTCTGGAGATTGTGTCAACTCAGGAATGTAAGTGACTGTGTGATGAAGGCTGTGGCCAAGGCTTCAACATGTAACTAATGAGGAACTGTTTTCTTATCACTGACTCTGGCAGCAAATGAGACTGCTTTTTCCTTGCCTCTGCAAGCTCTCATTGGCAGTCACAGTTGCTGAGAGCAAGCAGAGATTGCTGATGTGTTCCAGGTTCAGTCTGTAGCCTACGTTTCTAGCTAGAGACTAGACAGGCAACTCTGCTGATTCAGAAGAAACATATAACATCAGAAAGTCGGAAGGGGAAAAGACAGGACTCAAAGCCCAAATCAAAGTATACTAACCAATACTGTTGGACTTGCTCTTTGGAATTCCTCAGTGGAGAACCTCCAGGGCACCCCTTTAGGGTGGGATGATCAGTACCAGCCTTGTTAGAAGCTCTGATGTATCTCATTACCATTAGAATGTAATGATATCACAAGTAATAGCATAAATGAAACTTCACAATGAGATGCCTGTATGCTCTAAGCCAAAGTGTCCAAAATGTGTTTGGCATTCAGTCTTCTTACCAACAGGCCTGGGAGAGCTACTGCAGCTTGAGTGCTGGCTTTGCCCTCTCAGAAGTACAAGTGAAGTGAGTAGCATCTCTGTCTGATACTTTGCAGTCGCTTATGGAGAGGAGGAGGACTAGGAACATGTGAATGGGAAGGGTGCTGGATCTCTGTTGCTGTGCTAAATTGATGCTACTCTTTTGGAATCAACTATTCCAGTACATCTATTTTAAAAACCCACAAACACACAAAACCAAAACCCATCAACAACAAAATCCAAATGAACCCAAAAGTCCCCGAAAACAACCCAACCCTTTGGAATGTCTTACTAGTGTGGGCTCAGAGCAAGCTGTTGAAGAGCCAGAGCCATTTTCAGTCCTATCAGTGAAGGATTTAATTTAAAGAATTGCTTTTTCATTGTTTTTAAGATGCATATTCTGTTACGTAGGACAGGGAATGTTTCTGATTGCACCCTTGTGCCAATTTAAATGAAATGAAGTTAAAATAAGCCAGCAAACCAAAGACACTTTTATGCTGAAACAATGTGGAAGCCCCAGCAGTGATGTGTCTGTGGTGTCAGTAACTGAGGCTCTTCCTTGAGTTTAGGTGGGAAGGAGAGCAGGAGGTCTTGTTTGATCTCACCAGACATGGGCTACCAGAACATTGGGCTTCTGCTTGGAGTGGTAGATGTCCATGCTCCCCTTGAATGGGATGATATCTGCAGGAGCAATTAATCCTCACTCTGTGGAAGAGCTTAGCCAAGGAGAGCTAAGCTCTCTGGCCTTTGGCTACAGAGTGACGTCGAGCAGGGCTTATACTGCCGTCTGCTGCTTTGCTTACTGATGGTAGATGAGAGGAATGCCACCTTCCAACTGAGAAATAAAAAGTCCTATTGATTTTATTTGCTGATTGCCAGGAGAGGAGTGAAATTCACCCTGCAGGGTAACTTGGCTACGTTCCTAACAAAGCCAGATACACAAATACTACTACTATTTTTACAAGGCATGCGTGAAGGAGAGAGGAAGAGCTCTGCTCTAGAGGAATGATTTTGAGACCAACATATATTACTATTGGAAAGGGAATATCCCAGTGCACTGACCAGAGGCAAAATCATGTCTCATTCTACTAATGCTTAAATGCTGAGTGCTGGGAAGGAGTTTGACAGAAACAGGTTATACCTGTGTGGTCACCATGGTCTTCCTTGTTTAGCTCTTTGTACCAAAGAATTTCAGTTATCACCTGAGAAAGCATTTGGTCTTATTACCTTAGTTCTGGTACCTGAAGTTATGTGTTATGATGCATCTTGGTCTGAATCCTGTTTCTAAGGCATTAAGTTGCTTCCTCTAATTTAACTCTTTAAACAACTGTCAAATACCCAGCAGATGTTATCAGGCGAAAGGGACTCAAAATCAAGAGTGTTACCTCAAAATCAAGACTGTTACCACAAGGATGCTTGATGTGAATTTGAAATTAGTAGAAAATAATTAGTGCTGTGATGTTCCATACTGAGTCAGGTCTCCTTCACAGTGGGTTTTCAGTCTGCAAACCATGTCAGGGAGAACCAAATGTGTGCTTATGACCCTTGTTCCCAGTGTGAAGTGCTGGAGTCAGCACCTCATCCCTGAGGCTGTTTCTTGGTCTCATGTTTAAGAACATGACCTTGAAAACGGACAACAAATACAGAGTGATGCAGGGATGTCTGCCTGAGCCTGTGGACATGAAGGAGCAATAACAGTGGTGTGAGCTCTTCTATAGTCTTGGAGGGCTTGTTGCACAGAAGCACAGTCACTTGAAGGTGTTTCCTCTCCCCTCTTACAGAAACATTTGTGTCATTGCTAAAAAGTTTATACATTATCACCTCTGTGTATATAGACAGGGGAGTGAGCTGCGTGGTAACCCTTTGGTATCACTGTGATCAGTGTGAGGGCCTCTCTCCAGTCTGTCTGTTTTAATATAACCTGGCAAACCTCAACCTGAAGAGGTTTATCAGCACAAAGGTGGACACAGAGCAGATTTGAGAAATAGCATCTCTCTTTTGCAGCATGTTACATGAATGGTGAAAAAAAGTCTCTCATTTTGTCACAATCAGTGCCTTTTCTAATAATTTAAAAGCCTGAATTACTTACATGTGGAGCTAAAATAGCTCTAAGTGCATTTTTATTGCTGGGCTCTGGAGCTGCCATTTACAGGTTAACAGCCCTAATGCTTCTAAATGATGGGAGAAGGAGCATATGTACTACAGTGTTAGGAAATGATGTATGCCCTGTTGTTTGGACACAAGCAGAGCACTCACCACGTTCTGTTTCCTACGAAGTGTTTTCTTTTGCAAATCCTGGTTTGTTTTAAATATCCTTCAATGGACTAATAAACATTGAGAGGCTTTGGATGTGTAAAAATGCTGTTACTTTTCATAAAATGATAGAATCATTTCATTTGGAAAAGACCTTTAAGATCAAGTCCAACCACTCAGCTCACACTGCCAAGCCAACCACTGAACCGTATTCCTCAGCACCTCATCTCCTTGGCTTTTAACTATCTCCAGGGCTGGGCATTCCCCCACCTCCCTTGGCAGCCTGGGACAGGGACTGACAACCCTCTCAGGGAAACAGTTCTGCCTCAGCTCCAACCTAAACCTTTTAATAGGAACTTAACTGTAGAGACAAGAGATTCTAGATCTCTCCATCTGCATCCTTTATCACTGGGCCTCATCCTGCCTTTCTCACAGGCTTATGGTTGCCCCTGAACAGCACAGGGGTTGTGGAAAAGAGGCTTTTTCCCTTCTGACTCCAGCACACAGTGGTTAATGTGGATCTTACTCTTAAAAACATTTAGCCTAGGCTTTAAGCAAGTGCTAGCTATTCCTTAGTATATGAAAGAGATTCACTAGTCTTTCTTACATGTCCTACCTTTAAACTTCACTTTCCTCTGTTCAGATGCAGAGCTTGTTTCACACTTCTGGCTGGTTGGAGAGTGTGTTGCTTTTAGACTCTAACAGTCCCCCATAAAGTTAGTGAATAATCAAAACCCCGGAGTTTGAAATCCAAAGCTTTGTGTATCAAATGTTCTGTGGTGCCTAAGGAGCAGCGTCTGGAGTGGCATGTGGTCCAGATTCACTCTCCAGGGATTCACCAAACTGTTCCTTTGGCCAAATGACCTGTGCTTTGGGGTAGACAATGTCTTCCCCCAAAACCAGTCATTTTGCGTAAATACTGAATTTATCCAAGTCCAGTCATTTTGCATAAATACTGAATTTATCCAAGTCTGATATTTTTTGTTAGGGTTTGTTTTGTTTGGTTTTTTTTTTTTTAATTATTAAAAACTCCATTATTTTCCTAGAAAAGAAACAGCACCTTGAATCTCTAGTGCTGGATATGCCAGAGATCTTGTCTCATTGCCTGCTCATCTGAGTTCACAGTGTTGAATTCCTCAAAATATTTTTATAGGTCTCTCATGCAGTATTGTGACTCTGAAGTTTTTGCACCTTCATTAATATGAAAAAGCGTCTTAAACTGTGAAATCAGCAGTGCACATCCAGTGATCAAAACTGACTGTGACACTATGTTGTTCTGAGTGAGGAAAGGGGATTATATCAAGAAGCAAGTTTTCTTGTGTCTCCCATTGCAACAAGTCATCTGTACTGAGCTGGTGTACTAATCTTTCTCCTCTGTAGTGTAATTCCCAAAGCATTCTAGCCTTTCCCATTTCCTCCAGCAAAACCTTAATCATGATGTATTTTGCTTTTCTGCTAGCCATTAGATGCATAATTGGTCTTCCTTAAGTCATATTAAATTATCCAGCTGATTACCTGCTTCAGCAGATTGTCTGGATCATCTTGCATATGACCTACCATGAACAGTACCAACCAAGCATCCCATCTTTCTGCAGCCCTAAAACAAGGTGTGTGCAGTTTGTTCCAGGCAAGTATACTGCAACCTTTTCAGATTGCCAGTCATTTATTCAAACTCAATATTTTTTAATGACTCCCCTTCAATTTTTTTAATTCTCACTCTTGAAGCTGTATATTCTTGCTGATTGCACAGCTCAACTCATAGAATTTACATTCTTGTCCATGCTGCATAGCTCACAGAGGACGTTCTGCCAGGGACATGTTTGGCTGTGCAAGGCACAAGCTCTTTGGAGACTGCAATGTAATTGTCACCATCTCATGACCTTTTTCAGTGCCATGTCTGCTCTCATGTCTCATATTCCTGACCCATCAGTTGAGACACAGTATCCTGGGCAGTTCACACAACCAGTAAACAGAATTTTTCAAGTTTACTGAGCCTCAGGGCATATCCCGTTTGACACCACTTGTAGTGGTCTTTCGCTGCTTGCTACAGAGAGAGCCTTTGATTGTGAGTGCATGTGATATTTCTCACGAAGAAAAACCTTCAGTGGATTTAGTGTAATCCCCTTGCCAGTCAGCCTTCTCCTCACATTCCTCAACTTTTGGCCAAGGCATGGTTTGGTCTCTGTGTGCATTCAGTTGTTGCCATTGATGAGCATGGTCCAGTGGTTAAAGCTGACTCTGGCACCCTCCCACCATTTCATTCATACATTCCTTTTCCCTGTGGCTCATCCCCAGTGTTTAGCCAGCTTCAGTGGGGGAGGCAAGGTTTTCTTGGTTTGAAACAAAAGGATGATGAGGATAATTTTCTCAGGCAAGTGAACCACTGCTTCCATCTCCCAGTCCTGTGCTGAGTATGGGTGTTGTGCTGAGTTAAGAAACCAGATTCATGCCTTAAGTGAAGAAAGATAAAACAGTTCACAAGAGGCAGAGCCCACACAGTGAATATTTATTTATATGCTACCTGTGCTGAGCTGAGGGGAACAGATTGGGATTCTCTCTTCTGTCTTACACTTAAAGACTGTTACTGTGGCTGTTACTGAGCAATGAGGTGGTGTAGAGATAACGAGCTGGGCCAAATTCATGTCTGGTATAAGTACTGCTTCTGCTGATTACACTCAAGTTGCACCAGCTTGTGCTGACTGTGGAGTTCATTTTTCTGCAGTGATTTTCATTGTTTTCTGAAACAATATTGCTCAGGATCTTTCACAAACCTGTTACTTTATTTTCATTGCTTTTTCTTCCCATGCGCTAACCAATTCCTCTTCAGGGTTCAGTCAGTGAGCCCTCACACAAAGCTCAGTTAGTTCAGTGTAGCTATCTGGTGTGGACTGTGCAGAGTGAGTTACAACACAGCTGTGCCACAGCTGAATTTCACCGCAAATGTAAACTCCATGTTTTTGCTGGGGCTGATGGGGGCTTCAGGATTTATTCTCCTCAGTGTTACAGTTTTGTGTGAAGCTGTTTCTGGTGACGGGGAAGGGGCTGTAAAGATGGGTCCTGTAAGAAGTTGCTCAAAACTCTCCCCAGCTCTGAGCCAGACCCACTTCTGGGGCTGAGCCAACTGGGGGCCTCCATGATCACTTTTTTAGGGAGAAGAAGCCAGAAGAGGAGGATTCCTCCTGTTCCTTCTTGCTTTGTTCTTCCTTCTTTTCCGGCTGGTGGTGCAAGGAGTTGGAGAGAGAGAGAAGTGAGCATGTGGAGCCCAAGGTGGGTGAGGAAAGAGAGGAAGAGGTGTGCTGGAGCAGAGACTCCCCTGCATCCTGTGGAGAGGTCTGGTGAAGCACAGATTTGTTGGCAGTTCATAGAGGACCCCACACCAGGGGCAGTGACTGTGCCCAGAGGAGGCCATGTCCATGGGAGGGACCCTGTATCGGAGCAGGCGAAGAGTGCCAGGAGTCATCCTCATCTGAGGAGAGAGAAGTGGCAGAGCCCCTCTGTGAGGGACTGACCACATCCTACATTCCCTGCCCCTCCATGCTGTTGAAGTGGGGAGGAGGTGGAGATATCGGGAGCAGTGAGCTGAGCCTGGGAGGGAGATCTTAAAGTGCTGGTTGTAATTTTCTCATCATCCTGTCCTGTTTTTGCTTTTTGTTCTGTTCTGTTTCTTGTAGGTAGTAGAACAAACTTTCCTTACTTTCCTATTTAAGTTGTTTTGTAATTGGCAGTGAGCCCTCCCTGCCCTTTTCTTGATCCACAAGATCCTTGGGTATCTTTTTTCCTCCCATCTTGCTAGGGCCTCTGCCATCCTAAGGAGGAGGTGAGCAAGAGACTGTCATGGTGCTTCATTGCTGGCTGGGCAAAACCACAACACGCATCTTTGCCATAAACAGCCTGACAGCAAAGGTCTCAGTAGCACTCCCTATCCCAGCTCTTGACAGAGGAGGATGCCCACAGATCCCTCTGTCTGGGTTGCAGAGTGCTACTCCTTGTCCCCACACCTAGCGGGGCTGCTGCTGCCTCAGGCTTCCGCTCAGCTGTCTCTGAAATCCTCCTCTACCTAGAAGAAGTCTCTGCTCCATCGGTATGATTGACTTGTGCGCCATGTTCTTGCCTCAGGACTTAACAGATGATAAAAGCTGCCTAACAAAACACTTCTTTCTGTATCACACAGGGCTCATTTGTTGCCTTTTCATAAACTTTTTCTCACATTACATGGATGGGAAAGCGTGAGGTTTGAATTCTTTATTCTGATAAAGCATCGCTTTCAGGTTTTTTTCTGTGTGTGAAGGTTCGATTGTGGTTCAGAGAGTAAACCAAAGGAAACAGACAGACAGGAGGCTCTTGCCAAGATCTGAGTGATGCAGCAGGGCTCTGTACCTGCATCAGTGAAGCTACAAGCTTCACCTGGCTTCTAGTCCCAGAATTTCAGCCTGTGCAAGTGGCAACTGGTGTGTGGTTGTAACAGCCTGGGGAAGCAGGGTGTAACCTGGGAAGTGAAGCATCACTTTGGAAGTGAAGTAGCTGAGGTGCTGAGGGACGTGGTTTAGCAGTGGGCTTGGTAGTGTAAGGCGAGTGCTTGGACTCGATGATCTTAAAGGTGTTTTCCAACAAAAACAATCCTATGATTCTGTGTAGGCTGTGACTGAAGAGCAGCGGAGACTTTTCTGTCGTGGATGAAGAGCAAAAGCTGATTTTTCTTTCTTAACTTAGGGCTTACTCAAAACTGTAATTCACTTTTTGTTCTGTAGGAATGTATTTACAGTCAAAAGTAGCTGGGAAAATGCTTGCTCATGTGTGCAAGATGTTTTAAAAGTTCAATAGAGAGCAGAGATGGATAAACAATCCACAGTGCAATAAAAGTATAATCACAGCAGCTATTACAAGGATATAACATACAAAGATACTCTTTTCATTCCTCTGTTAATGGAAAGGTTTAGGTTTATGCTTTGTGCTTTTGCGAGCCACAGACACTACGTCCTCAGCCTAAAGCATGGTTTTATACTTCCACCACCTCTGACTCATCCACAGCTGAAGAACACCTAAGGAAGAAAAAAGGACAAGAAAAGTAAATGTTTGTGATGAGCTCAGTGTTCATGTGAAGTCATTGTCAGCTAAAGCAGCTGCTCACCGCTTCCTTTCCTGCAGTCAGATGCGTTTCTGCAAAGGGCAATAGGGTATTTTCTGAACTGCAAATGCAGAGACTTGTTGTGGAGTCCACACTGGGATCTGTCCGTGCAGAACTCACTGCAAGCCCTAGCTCCAACTTGGCTAATTTTAATTCAGTAGTTAACAAGAGTTTTAACCACAAGGAAGACGAGATACTATTTGCTGAAGTTTAACCCAAATCCTTCTTGTAGGAGGTGTCGTTAGTAGCAGTACAAAACACTCCAACACTGACAAACTGGCACTTGGCTCTTCTCCCAGGTACAGGATGGACTCTGCAGACTCTTTAGCAAAGTCCAGGGGTTCTAGTCCTGCACAGTTACATCTGTAGTGCAATATTTGTAACTCCTTGTGTCTGTAATTGGTGTGTTTTCTGGAGAGAGATTCTTCAGCTTCCCTAGTTACTTGCCTGTGCTGAGTAGGAAAGGATTTGGTACTTGTTGTGAGGAGCAGTTTGCAGGATTTGGAGCATTCTCACACGTGTGTTGGCTGGTTCTACATGCTCAGAGATGATGATGCTGTAGAAGTGGCATTATGGATCTCCCATGGACCATGTCATGCTTTCCATGTCGAGTAAAATGACTGTTTTATAAGAGTTAAGTTGTTTGGTTTAGGAAACATAAATAAATGATACTAGTTTGTTCAGCTTCATATGGAAACCTCTGCTTCTTGTGTAGGGCAGCCTGTCTTTAACACCATCGAGCATCTTCAGTGGTCAGACTATCAGAGTGGTTACACATTTGGATCATAAAGACAGGGCTGCATGTGATGCTTTTCATCTGTGAGCAGCATCAACATGCTCAAGGATTTCTACATGTTTAAAAGGGTGAGATCTAGCAGTGCACAAGCTGAAGGTTATTCAGGCATTTACTGCTATGGTGGATGTGCTTGGGAAAGAGAGAAAGCCTGTGTCCAGTGTTGAGAACATTCTACTTATCATTTTAATATCTTGCTAAAGATTTATGTGCCCAACTGTATGAGAACCATGAATGTCAATTCCTCTGCAGGAGAAACAGTTCAGTTTTCCCTCTTTGCCTGGTGTATTTATTAAGTCAAGTTTGTGCATATTCCAGTAGTATTAAATCCTTCTCTTTGCAACAGGAAAAGTCATCTATATTCTAAAAATACTTAAGTAGTTTTATTTTATTCTGTTATTTTAGTAGGTAAGATTGCTTCCTATCATCAAGAATTTAAGTAGCCCAGCTTAGAGTAGATTGCCCTTGTAAATTATATCCTCCTAGAGAAAATCAGAAATCATAAAAGAGCTTTAGATAGGGAAAAGGCTAATAATGTCACCAACCTAATGGTTCCAAGTATGGAAATTGTCTTATAATATTAAATTCATGATGTTTAACATTCATGATACCGTTGGACTGTTTAATGAGAAACAACATAATTGACTTTCCATAATGAGCCATCTACCCCAGAATAACATATTTAGGGGAAAATTCACTGTTGGCCATCTAAAGAATTTTTTTAAACACCATTTTGCCTGCTCTTCAAAATAAGAAACTTAACCTCAGAAAGACAGGTTTTTTTAAAACATACATAAAAATTAACTGGCATTGTAAGTAAATGTGTCCTTGTGGCCAGTAAAAGCAGACATATGATGTTGGCAACTCTCTCTCTAAATGTCAAACTCAACCTCAGAAGCTGCAGTACCTCTCCCCCAATCACAGTAAGTGTTATTTGAATTAAAATGGCATTGTTGTTTTTCATGCTGGCTTCATGTATAGTGCTGATGTGGAGTCTCTTTATATATGCAGTGTCCTTGCAGTGGCTCAGTGCAACAGGGACTTCTGCCCCACTGGCATATCTGTGCCTTGTGCTGTGGTGGATCAGGGATGTGGTGGATCAGGTATGCACCAGCAACAGGAGTAGCAGGGTGTTTGCTGCAACCAGTATTTCTGTGAAACGAAATTCTCACTGGTGAGTCTGTGAACAGTGACAGGCTTCAGCTGCATGTATGGTGAGTATGAGGAAACAGAGGCCCTTGGGAAAAGCAGCTTTCCTGGGGTGATGCACAGTCCTGTGTGTTCACGCTGGGCAAAGACAGAATCAACAGTGAAAAAAGCACTTGGGTGCTCTATAGCAGTTTCTGTTTGAACTATGTTTTAGAGTGTTTATAACACTACATCTGGTGGTTCCCTATGTCAAGAGTCAACTGTAGGCCCGTGTGTCTCCATGAAACTACTCCTAAGCTTGAGTACTTATTCTTAAACTAGTTATCAGTCTACAAAAGTTACTAGAAAGATCTAATACTCTAATCATGCAAAGAGTTTGAGCCTGGAGGCCTCTTATCAGAGTTGTAGGAATCTCCATTACCTTGACCCAACATGCCAGGTGCTATGCACAGAGCAGGAAGCTTTTCCTACTCTACACAGCAAGTAAAGGGTGTACTCAGCAGACAGGGGAATGCAATAAGGCTAGCACACTTTAGAGCCATTTGGTACACATAAAGGTGCTTTATAGGCATTTAGTTTTGCAAATTGATGTTGTTGAATACCCTTGTAGTAGTCCTCCCCCTCTGCCCTCATGAGACCACATCTGGAATGTTGTGTCCAGTTCTGGACCCCTCAGTTGCAGAAGGACAGGGAGCTGCTGGAGAGAGTTCAGTGCAGGGCCACAGAGATGATGGAGTTGAGCATCTTCCTTGTGCTGAAAGTCTGAGGGAGCTGGGGCTCTGGAGCTTGGAGGAGACTGAGGGGTGAGCTCATTCATGGTTACAGATACATCAAGGGTGTGTGTGAGGAGGCTGGAGCCAGGCTGTGCTCAGTGATGGCCAATGACAGAACAAGGGGCAACGGGGACAAACTGCAACAGAAGAGGCTCCAAAGAAACACAAGGAAGAATTTGTTCCCTGTCCAGTGAGGGAGCACTGGCAGGGGCTGCCCAGATGGGCTGTGGAGTCTCCTTCTTTGGAGACATTCCAACCCAGCTGGGTGAGTTCCTGTGTGACCTACTCTAGGTGCTGCTGTGGCAGGGGAGTTGCACTGGATGAGCTTTCCAGGTCCCTTCCAACCCTTGAGATTCTGTGACTCAGTGAAATGAGTAGAAGAAGGGCTTAGTCCAGAGATGACATCTCACTGACACCTTGGTCCTGCTCATGCTGAGACTGACACTCACAGATCCAAGCAGACTTACTTTTTCCCAAAAAGCAATTTTTAAGCCTGGATAAGGTCTGCCTCCAGTAGGCTGGAACTTCACCACCTTAGAAGAATTCCTACACTTTAAGATTAGTCCTGCTGTTCACTGATCCATTTTGGAAGTGTTATACTAAATGCCTCTAAAATGCTGTGGGTTTGTTCCATTACCTTTTATTCAGTTGCTGAATTCAATGTTCTGTTGCTGCTGAAAGTGAATCCTATTAATACCTTTTGCACCAGGTTCACAGGACTCTGTTGCTGGCCAGCCAATGTCTGCAGGGCCACTAGGAGAAGTTGGGAAAACGCTGCTTGAAGTATAAATAACTTCAAGCATTGCTCCAGTAGTCTCCAAAGTCTTGCCCATCCAGACTGGTTTCCCTCACTGGCACTGTGCAGCCCTGTCATACCACTGTATAGGCAGCATAAAAGAGGATTTCAGCAGAATTGTGTATCTGAAGGAAATTCTCGACATACCAGCCAGCAGCACTCTCAAATGCTCTACTTTTTATGCAGCCATATTCAGCAGTGGCCTGGTGATTATACTGAAATGAAATGTTCTGGTTAAGTTATTTTGTCTTTGAAATAGTCCCCTACTGGAAACCCTGGGGGGAAAATGAGCAGATAATTTTCTCCTATTTTAAACCACATAAGCACCAAGAAAAATAGTATGATTCGTTTATTTTGGAGTATGGTGATTAACTAGCAATTAAAGCTTTACAGTATTTTCTTTCTGGAACAACAAAGGCCAGTTTAATGCTTTTACTTTAGCTTGGGCTCATTGGACTGGCTTCATACCTGGTACAGGCAGATAAATGCTCTGAAAGCATATGAAGTACCTGCATGCAGCTGGACATGGCCCACTTAGCTCAAAAATATGATGGGTGTTCACAGAAAGAACTTTCATTCATTTACAGCGTCTGGTTTCATTACATTCAACCCAGCCAAGCCATGAAATAGAAATTAAATGACTTCTGATGGGTAATATTGGAAGAAGGAAAGCAAGGTAGGGGCAAGGGGAATGTCTGCATGGCAGAAGAGGCTCTTACTAGCTTGGTAGCAGCCTCTGGATCCTCTCCATGTCCTTCTTGTAGAGAGGGGCCCAAAACTGAACACTGTATTCGAGGCATGGCCTCACCAAAGCCGAGTCCAGGGGAGTGATCACCTCCCTGCTCCTGCTGACAACACTATTCCTGATCCAGACCAAGATGCCCTTGTAGACTTATTCACATAAATATGGATATATTCGTTTCCAAAAGGTTTTTATACTTCTTAACTGCAGAGTTGTCTGAAATAGTTGTGTACATCTAGTAATGTTGCTGGAGCTGTTGGCACCTTGCTACATAGGCATTGGACACTGAATGGATGTTCTTGCTATGTAGGACTAGATAACTACTTTCTCCAGTTCAGGTACAGTATAGGTGTCTCCTCACCGTACCTGTGAGCTCCCAGGAAAGAGCAAAGGTCCAGAAGCTCTGCAGGTAGCAATAGGGCTCCCAGCACAGAAAGCAAAGGCTGCTCATGCCCCTAGTCGTTTCCAGGAGGAGGATGCAGAGGACCTCAAAATCTCAGCAGCAGCAGAAGCTTCCTGACACAGTCCTTCACAAACCTGAAAGCCCAGGCCAGGCTCTGTGCTGGTGTCAGATAGGGTAGCTGAAAGCTGGGCCGTTACACAGCTTGCACAGGGTGAATCAGTGCTACTGGCAGGAAGCACATCTGTGTACTGCTCCCTCTTCTAGTGCTGAGCTTGTTGCAGAGAACAAGTGCTTCATTTGATTTCTCTAAATACCTCATTGCTTCTAATGATAAACTGCATTTACCCAGCAGTTTCTCTGCTCCTGAACCAAGCTGTGTGCAGCTGTTGTTTCCTGTTGATGCTCAGTCACTGAATTAGTCACCTTCACAGATTTTCTTCTGAGCAGTTTCACTGTTGTTTTTTTAACCAGCTTACTAATGCTTCTGTGATTGTAGGAAAAGGATTTATTAAACATTAATCTATCAGGGCTTACAAGTATCTGCCTCAGGTTGGCTGGGGACTTGCTGCCATGCAGCTCTTAAGTCAACTCCCATTCACTCCCATCTGTAGTGAGTGCTGGGGGGTGCTCTCCTCAAATCTCCATACTCCTTTTCCTCCCTTCTTCAAAGCACTGTGGAAGCAGAATACTGCAAGTGAAAGTGTTGGCTATTCTGTCTCTGTATATGCAGCCCTCTGGGTGAGTCTGGGCTTTATTGGAAATGTTGTCAAGTATAATAAATGATGAAGAGGTGTCAGGACAGGAGAGGATGGCAGTGATTCCAAAACGTGTTGAGTTTTCCCTCTTTGCAAAGGTGTGTTGGGTTTGGTTTTGTTTTCCTGAGTGCATGGGAATACACCATTTATTTTTTTCTAGGTTAGTGGGTAAGATCCCATGCAAATTGTTCCTGAAAACATGCTTGTTTTCCTTGTCCAGGAACAGCATGCCTTTTCATGTCTAAATTTAGCCTTCTCATAAACATAGACAGTTCCTAAACCCAGTATCTTTCCCTTTCCACAGCCATGTATGCCAGAAACCAGGCCAGAGAAAGCAATTTCATTTACCACAGTGTTTCTCTAGCCTTACTATTTTTGGAGGTGTTTTCAAAGGCAAATGCACAGAAAGCAGCAGCCGTTTCAGTCACACACATTAAAATCAAGTTCCTTAATGTTAGCTGAGGAATGAATTTTTACAACACATCACTTTGACTGTCAGACCTGCAATGAGGGGTTTAACTGATGGCTATGGCTGAGATCAGAATATTGCATGCTTCATTTGGGGACAGCGGGAAGAAAAAGTGGGTGAGGTTTAAATGAGAAATAAATCTAGATCAAACTTCTGCTCTTTGTTTGCTGATGCTAATTTTCAAAATAATGAACATACTTCATCTTGTTACACGTGTTACACACCATTAATCCCCCAGCACAGCCCGTTACAACGGTGCCTCTCGGCAAGGCCTGACAGGGCTTGGTCATCTTCCAAGGGTAATGGGCACCTTGCCAGAGTGGCTTTCTGTATGAATGCAGCAGATTCAACAAGGTCAAGTGCTGGGACCTGCACTTCGGCCACAACAACCCCAGGCAGTGCTACAGGCTGGGGCAGAGGGGCTGGAAAAACTGCCCAGAGGGAAAGGGCCTGGGCGGTTGGTGACAGTGGCTCAACAAGAGCCAGTAGTGTGCCCAGGTGGGCAAGAAGGCCAAGGGCATCCTGGCTGGAATCGGCAATAGTGTGACCAGCAGGGCCAAGGAAGTGATTGTCTCCTTATACTTGGTGCTGGTGAAGCCTCACCTCATATACTATGTTCAGTTTTGCAGCCTTCACTACAGGAATGACATTGAGGTGCTGGAGCATGGCCAGAGATGGGCAACGAAGCTGGGAAAGGATCTAGAGAACAAGTCTGATGTCTTATGAGGAGGGACTGAGGGAGCTGGAGGTTTTTAGCTTGGAAGAGGCTGAGAGGAGACCTTAGCACTCTCTGAAGGCTACCTGAAAGAAAGTTGTAGTGTGTGGGGGATCAGTCTCTTCTCTCCAGTAATGAGGACAAGAGGAAATGGGCTCAGATTGTGCCAGGTTTGGACTGGACATTAGGAAAAACTTTGTGACTGAGAGGATTATTAAGCATTGGAAAGGGCTGCCCAGGAAGGTGGTGGAGTACCCATCCCTGTAGATATTTGAAAGACACATGTATGAGGCACAGAAGGATGTGGTTTAGTTTAGAGATGGCCTTGATAGTGTGAGTGGTTGGACTCGATGATCTTAGAGGTCTTTTCCAACCATAATGATCCTATGATAACCTGATGCCCATGTGTGCCTAGTTAAATGGGCCTTTTCTCATGTGATTAAATACCTGCATGGTTCCAAAGAAGAGACTAGTACAGAGAAGAGATCAACTAATGAGATTGGGAGTGACTGGAAAGAGAAGGGTGTATTTTGTGTATAAGTATCAGCTGTCTGCAGAAAAGATGGGGAGAAGGCATGCTACTGTTGTTAGGAAAGGCACCCAGGGAGAGGACCTCTCCTTCCTCTTGACTTAAGGGAAAAGTCACCTCCTTGTGCGCGTCAGCATTACCCAGGCTCTGTCCACACTTCCCAGCTCCAGCAGCACCAGGCAGACATGGGTCTGGCAGATCTGCTATGAGGACCGAGCAGCTTCACAGCCAGCTCAGGTGCTTTACATCACTGCCCACTGCTTCACCAACAGTTAAACTTGTGTTCCTCCTGGTTTCAAAGTATGTTGCTGTGAGGAGCAAACTACCTAATCATTCACTAGGCTTCACACAAAAGAACAAAGGAGCATCTCAAGTCCCATTCATGCATCTAATCTTGACTCCTAAGAACTAACCTAAAACTATATTCCACAAGGCAACGTTGTGCTAACTTTTTATTTATGGGTTTTATCAACTCAAATGTCAGCAAACAGTTGTGTATCATCTGTCACCCTACTTATGCTCAATCAGAGGCTATTTTGAAAGAAAGTCATCTCAAGTCAAGCTTGTGACAGGCTGCGTGAATCTGAAGCTGAGAGATCCCAGGGCTGGCAAGTGCCTGTGGCTGCAGTGAGCGTGTACCAGTGCTCATGGAACAAGGGTGAAAATCAGGTGCATGTGAAAGCCACAAATCAGATCTGCTTTTTCTTTTCATCCTGTTATAGTCCTTCTGTGTTCATTCATGGTGTTTCAGGAAACCACCTTGGTTTTTATAGGCTTCAGAATTGTGGGATGGGCTTTTTTCTTCACATGTACGTTTGGTAACCTGAGAGAAAATGAGGATTTCAGTGTGTGTGGTTTTACAAGATGGGACTGTCTTCTAGTCTGTAGGTTTGCTCATACTGACAAATGAGGCTGAACTCCCCTTAATGCTTGCAGGAGGAAGGACCCAAGTGTCCTAAGGTTTTAGGTAGCTCAGGGTTCTTCTGTGTACAAAAATAACCAGAACCCTGCAGCTGAGTTATGTGGATACTTTGTGAACAGAGGGAATTTGTTCTGCATAGCTGTATTTGTGGGGGATTTCTGGCCCAGCTGTCAGAGGATCCTGTAGTTATCAAGCTGGTGACTGTGAGCTGACCTCTGTCCAGATCCCACTGAATGGCAGCACATCCAGGTCGTTGATAAATAGCTGAATGAGACTGGCCCCAGAACCAGCCCTTGTGGAACCCCACCGGCCACAGGCCTCCAACTTGAACTGTTGATCACCACCCTCTGGGATCTGTCATTCAGCCAGTTCTTGATCCACCTCATTGTTCCCTCATCCAACCCACACTGCCTGAGCTTTCCTATGAGGATGTTATGGGAGACGATGCCAAAGGCCTTGCCTTAAAGACACCCAAATCTCTGCTTGATACACGCAGAGAAAACAAAGGCCAGTCTGTTAAGATATAAAACGGATAAAGACTTGTGGAAAGTGAGCGATCTGGCTGTAAGACTGCCTGGGGAGTTAATGGGAAAGGAACTGAAGCGACTCTCACATTCACTTGGGCCAAGCTCGAGAATGATGTTCTGGTTGGCGCTGAGCAGAGCAGCAGCCCCATGAGTCCTGGCTCCACAGGAAAGCTGCTTGTTGGCCATGGTGGCCATGCAGCTCCTGCTAGTGCTGGCACAGCAGCATCTGTGGGAGTACAGAGGGCAGCATCAGCCTTCTCTTCCAAACTGAAAGGTCTTTGTGAAGAAAATACCTAGCATCAGAATAAGCTGAAGATTATTTTAAACCAGTAGGGAGAGGCTTCAAAACAAAACCCCTCAAAAACAGGATAGGACCTTTGAATCTCTGTGCAACTTTAAGTGCCCTCTAGTCAGAAGTGCCTCTGGGTCCGCTGAGCTCTGAAGAATATCATTAGAAAGGAAAGTAAGCTAGATCATTGCTTGAAAAGAAAATTCAACAGGGGCATAAACCCATCATAATTTCAAATATGAAGTCTCCTCTGGGAGAACAGCAGCTAAGGGATCCCAAAAGCTCAGCAGAGCTTTCATGGACTCTGGGTTTCTTTGTTTTATGAAAAAAAAAAAACCCACACCAAACCAAAACCCGTCTGCCTTATCCTTTCTGTATAACCCAGAGGTGATTAAAGAGTTCCTGTGAACTATCAAACTGTTGTACTCAGATGACAGAAAGATGTGAATAACTGTATCTTAGAAGAAACATTTGAGCTTTGCCTTGAATAAAAAAAAAAAAAAAGATAAAAGAAAAAAGATGGTGAACCTGTGTTTCTTAAAAAAAGAAAGTCTATTTAATCATCCCTTGGAAATGAGATCCCTGCTCTAACAATTAATTCATAAAGCTGCCAAGGACTTCCAGGCCTGTGGGAGTCAGGCTGGCATCTGTGNAAAAAAAAAAAGAGAAAAGAAAAAAGATGGTGAACCTGTGTTTCTTAAAAAAAGAAAGTCTATTTAATCATCCCTTGGAAATGAGATCCCTGCTCTAACAATTAATTCATAAAGCTGCCAAGGACTTCCAGGCCTGTGGGAGTCAGGCTGGCATCTGTGATTAATGCTAACTGCAGGAATGTGGCTGGGTTTCCAAAGAACCAGCCGTAGGGGAGGCATCAGAAATTACTTAACCCTGCCCAAGTGGGCTTTGTCAGGAGACCCCCTCTGAACAGATAACAAGAGGAAAATGTTAATTTCACAGCAGTTCAACAGGTAATGTGGAATGCCTCTTGGGGTGCTTTTTACTTCAGCAAAGGAAAAACGTTAGATATGATTGAAGGGCACTCTCTGTGTTACAGCTCTGAAGCGATTCGGAGATGTTCAGTGAATGACCCACAGCTTCTGTGCTTGATTATCCTGGGTAGCTGCAAGTGGGGGGAAAAGGACAGAGCTAATCATCTGCCCTTGTTTTCTCTTTACAAGTCTTCACTGGAAGATCCAATAATATCAGGATACCCAGGCTTTGTCAGAGACCCAGCTGGAAGCCTGGCTGGGCTGGGATCAATAGCCCGAGTGCAGAGCTTGGCTGGAGGAGTCAAGCTCTCCCACCAGGAAGAAGGGAGGGCAGGCAAAGGGCCGGGAGTCGTGGCTCTCATCTCGTTAGGAGGGAAACGGCAGTTCAGTTTAATGAGGGAGAGAGGCACTTCTCTGATGTAACTGTAAGTCGACTGAGGGTGGTTTTATTCAATGTCTTTGTTTAGTGACTTTTATAAACACATGTACCTATACTGTCCATCTTGGGCATTCTGGCTTTTTTTATCTTAACATGGATTATTGTCATTTGAGATTAAATAGATGAAAGAAGCTATATTTTATTTGGTATGGCAAATCTATAAGCTGGGAGGGGGATGGAAAGGCAGTTTAAGAAATTTCGCAAGTGCCCCATGTTCCCAGAACAGCCCAGGGGAATACATCCCATGGTAATCCAAAGGATAATGACAGAGCAGGCTCCTATTTGAGCTGTGCAGACCAGGGTGCTGGTGCTTCTGGGGGAGGAGAAGCATCACTCAGTGACTGCTGGGAACACTGAAGTCCCCCTGGCATGCAAGGAGATGCTGGGCTACATATGTCAGCCTCCAGGCTCTCAGGGAGTGTTTCACAGAATTACAGAATCTCAAGGATTGGAAGGGACCTGCAAAGCTCATCCAGTGCAACCCCCCTGCCAGAGCAGCAGCACCTAGAGCAGGGCACACAGGAACTCACCCAGCTGGGGTTTTGGATGTCCCCAGAGAAGGAGCGTCCACAGCCCATCTGGGCAGCCCCTGCCAGTGCTCCCTCACTGAACAGGTAAGAAGCTTTTCCTTGTGTTTTATTGGAACCTCTTCTGTTCCACCTTGGCCTTGTTGCCCCTTGTCCTGTTATTGTCCATCCATGAGCACAGCCTGGCTCCAGCCTCCTCACACTCACCTTTGTTGTATCTGTAAACATGATTGCAGCACTGGATAACAGCATTAGAACATTTCAGCCTTGAAGATCAACAGCTTATGGTTTGTGTTTACACCCTTTGTGTGGGGAAATTTCACTGTCAGATGAACATAACTCTGTAAGGTGTCTCTCAGCACCACAGGCACATCCCCTCCTGGCACTTCTTGAGCAGAAGACATATGGCCTCTGGGGTTTTTTTGAGAGAAGAGGCTGTGTGGAGTTGTAGAGGCAAACTATAGGGAAAAGCCCACTGTAAGGAGTGGTGAGAGTTTCTGTCTCTAGTTTCCAAAAGCAGAAGTGACTTGCCTTCCTTCATTTACTTCAATGCCATGTCACACCTTGACAGAAAAGAGGAGCTCATCTCAGAGAGAGGAGAGTGAGGAGGGAGTGTTTGTCCCACTCATCTGTCCAGGGAGCCTGGCACAGAGGATCCCTTGCAGAGCAGGAGGAGGCAACTGAATTATGACCTTGAGCAGATGAAAGAGGACAGAAATGTGAGAAGAGCTGGGAAAGAGGAGCACAGTATTAATTAAGAAGTACAAAGTGCAAGGCCGGGAGGGATGCTGGATGGGCTGCCAGGCGTCTCAGGTCAGAGCTTTCATTTTTAGTATGTCTGCCAACATCCTCACACTGATGTGTTACTTCCCTTTCCACCCAAAGGCTTTCATTCTATATTTTTCTTGACTAATAAAAGGCATCTTCTCTTAAAACAGGCTGCCCTGGGTCACCACAGATGCTGGCAGGTTGTGTAACTCCCCAGGGGAACGAGGTCTTCAAAAAGACTTGGGGTGTTTCTGGGTTCCCTGTGGAGGCAGCAGCAGCAGACCAAAGGCATTTGAGGGTGAAACACAAGGTCCCCTACAGACTCTGGCCATGGAAGGAGATCTGGCAGGGCTTGTCTCATATTGTTTGTGCAATCAGGTACTTCATGTAAAGAGATTAATTTTCTTAATTCAAACACTGAGTAATTTGAGAAACCATCTAGGAGCTGGAAGATTGATATAGATCTGGGTTTATGTTGGCATAAAACAGTATTATGTGAAGTTTTGTGTTTATTACATATTTTAAATGCCCTGGGATAATGGGACACTATCCTTTTCAGTCTAACCTAATGAGAATTGGAGGGTTCATAATAAAATTAGAGGAAATGGTAAATTTGTCTTAAAGCAACAGCAAGGAGGCTGTTTTCTAGTGAAGCTCTTCATGTACCTCTGCATTCATGACAGCTAAAGCAATTCTGTTAGCTTGCAGATTAGATTAGAATTGTAAAAATGAAATAAAATGCCATCTAGGTAAATGATCCACTACCACAGGTGCTGAAAAACATTCTGAAGTAGAAATGGTCTAGGCACCAAATAATTAAGTTACAATGACAGGTGATCGTTTAATAAGATGATCGTTATGAGACTTCTTGGTGGGCCTGCAATCCTGAGCACTTCTGACAGCACTGGCTGGTGTGTTTGGAAGGAGGCAGAGGAGAGGATTTGAAATGGGATTTCCATCTGATGGCTGTAAGTTTTGCAGGGAGAACTGTGTTGTTTGCTTCCCATAGCGCATTGTATAAAGCTGTGGTGTCTGTCTGTAGGTGTTAGGAAGCTTCTTCACATTATACAGCCTTGTGGAGTTTCAAATGTGTGTTTTCAAGGGTTACAAACCAACTAGCTTTATCTCTCCTTTGTTCAGATTTTAACAGATTAACAGTGCATAACAGTTTGGAACCAATCCTGTAAGTACTGAGCTCGTGCAAATCAGATTCTTGGTGTCTGAAAGTTGACAGATTGACACAGACTGATCAAAAGAAACCCCAGAGGAAGCGATACAAATGCATTTGTTATATCCTCAGCAGCACTGAGATCCTACACTGTATCTCCAGCTAACCTTTCCTCCAAACCAGGTGATGTTGCATTAAAGGAGAGGAAAAAGCAGTTGTTGGCATTCAGGTAGACAGGAGTGTTTTATCTCCCAATAGAGGTGTTTGGGTTTAGAGTACAAATCTATTTGCTGGAGGCACTGCAGAACCACCATGCACAGTAGTACACCTGAGATATTTGATATCTAGGCCAATGCATAGGATCAGATTAGAGGCAAAAGTTGCCCCAATGTCATCATACTGTTCACACTCATACTGTTCAGGTGTTCTCAGCCCATAATGTTTTGGTTTTTTTTCATTGGGAAAGAGCCAAGCTTTGAAAAACAAAACAAAACTGTTTATTTTGGAGTCTCTTCGTTTGTGCTGGTGAAGAAGCACATGTTCTGACAGAAGCTGGCTTACCTGAGCAGCAGTGCAGGTTGACAAGTTGGGAGGCAGGTCTGGGAGGTCAGTCAGCATGCATTAGGATTAGCACAGTAGCTGCACTTGCAGCAGGAAATAAATCACTTGCTAAAGAGCCAGTTCAGGTTTAGAAGCTCCTTGTTTCCCATTGTGATGCAAACCAAGAAAGGAAAGGTTGCAGCAGAGGCAGCCTCACTGCCCTAAATTAAACCTAACAGTAGTTTGAGGTTCACATTTGCTCTCTTGGCCAGTCAGTGGAAGATGGGAAGATGGGAGGTAGAGATGCCACAGAAAGTCTAAGTCATGGTAGAATAAGGTGTCATTGCTGAGCTTTGCTTTCACAGGAAAATTGACATTGTCCTGTTGCGTCTCTTAATCTGAATTTAGTAAGCAACACCATAGAATCGTAGAATAGTGCGGGTTGGAAGGGACCTTTAGAGCTCATCCAGCCCAACCCCCCTGCAGAAGCAGCTTCACCTAGATCAGGTCACACAGGAACGTGTCCAGACAGGTCTTGAAGCCCTCCAAGGAAGGAGCCTCCACACCCTCCCTGGGGAGCCCGGGCCAGGGCTCCCTCACTGAAACACTCAAACAGGTTTTTCTTATATGGAAGTGGAACTTTTTGTGTTGCAGCTTCATCCCATCACCCCTTGTCCTGTTGCTAGATACAATAGAAAAAAGTGCTGCCCCAACCTCCTGACACCCACCCTTTAGATATTTGTAACTGTTAATGAGCTCCCCCCTCAGTCTCCTCCAGACTAAACAGCACCAAGTCCCGCAGCCTTTCCTCGTGAGGAAGATGCTCCAATCCCCTCAGCGTCTTGGTGTCCCTGCACTGGCTTCTCTCCAGCAGTTCCCTGTCCCTCTGGAGCTGAGGAGCCCAGAACTGGACACAGGACTCCAGATGAGGCCTCAGCAGGGCAGAGCAGAGGGGCAGCAGAACCTCCCTTAACCTGCTGTCCATACTCTTCTTGCTGCCCCCAGGCTGCCATTGGCTTCTTGCCCACGAGGGCACGTTGCTGCTCATGGTCAGTTTATTATCACCCAGCACTCCCAGGTCTGTCTCTGCAGAGCTGCTCTCCAGCAGTTTGACCCCCAGCCTGTGCTGGTGCATGAGGTTGTTCCTTCCCAGCTGCAGGACTCTGCACTTGTCCTTGTTGAACAACCTTGAACGTGAAGGCAACCATTGCAGCCAGTGGAAAGCCTCTATTAGGTGGCAGAATAATTATTACTGTTTTTTGTGAGCTAGATTGATTGGAGTGGATGCTTATTAGTTGGTAACTCTAACACACTGTAGTGGTAAAATTCATCGATACAGGTCTCAGAAGTGCAGATCTGTAACAGCAGGTGCTGCTGTAATTTAGTGAATCGTTATCATTTCTATTTAGTGACTCAGTTGCCATCGCTGTTAGTGGTTAATTTGTTAGTGCATCACCCAGCAGTGTAAGAGGAACGAGGCTGCAAACACATTTTCAGTAAATATGATATAAATACCACGACTCCTGCTATTCAGCACAGCCCATATGTTAGCTGTTGAGAACTATGATTTGTCTCTAAATACAGCATTGTACCCTGACCTTTAAAAGGATGAGATGTTAAATTGAGAAATGCACCGTGAGAAGTATCTCCTGAAAGAAAGTGAAAAGGATCTGAATTTAGGATTGAGCAAGGCAAAAGATGATTGCAGATAAAGACGTGCTTCCCCTTTTGAGCTCTGAGGACTCGCCCTGGGTGAGAGAGGAAATGCTGATCTCAAAGCATGCATTTGTTCAGGAGCACTGTTTCTCCTGACGTGAGCAAAAACATCAAGTCGTGATTTAGGGGTGTTTGTATGGGATTTCAAGAGCTCCCAAGTAAATGATAGTGTGCTCATCCCGAGGTACAATTTTAAGCCCCAAGGACATACCTGTTCTTAGCAGATTTGGGCTCAGTTCAGGTGCCACTGCCCTGGGGCTTGATTAGCCTCTGGAGTCTGTTCTCCTGTCGTGAAGCAATTGCTGCCTCTCCCTGTTCCCAATCTTGCAGTCAGCTCTGTTATGTTTAGAATCATAGAATGGTAGGGTTTGGAAGGGACCTTTAGAGATCATCCAGTCCAACCCCCAGAAAGGGGGGTTTACATGCTCTGTTGTCATGTTCCAAAGTTATGGAGGAGAGAAATTTTGTGTGCCCAGGTCACCAAATAGCAACCAGAATTCAGAGAGAGGTCAAGGAGTGACAGAACTTCTCCTCATATCCAAATAACTGTGTCACCGTTACTATCAACATCTCTGCATTTGAGAGAGTCTGAGTTTAGATAAATTATTTTATTAGCTACTACCCAACTTTGGAGCTTTCCACACAGCGAGGTGTGTATCCATTGGTCCTTTGTACAGCTTTACTGTAACTGCTGTCATCCTAACCCTTCTCCCCCACCACCCATGGAGAATCCACCCAGGGTTTGTTCTTTTTCTTCCCAAGCAATAAATGGCATGGGAAATAGTCCAGAGTATCTAGATGTTTTATTACTAGCTATTTGCAAGTAGTGTCAACTTAATCCAGAGGAGCTTGTTTATGGTGTTTTGATTACTACTATTTATTTATGCTTAGATTTAAGAGAAACCGTCTATTTGCTAGACTGTCTGGCTCCTGAGCACACATTGTCTTTGTAGTTACCTGTTGGGTTACAGCAGAGGTGAAAGATGCTTCAGCCTTGCTGTTCTTGATGTCACACTGCCCAAGGTACCAGCAGCATCCCCTAGAATGAAGGTTTCATCAGGATATACAGCTTTTTTTCTACCAAGCCTTCAATTTATGGAGACAATATCATCTTCTCTTCATGACTCATTAGTGTCTCCTGCTTGTAAGTCCTTGTGCAAAAGAAACCACTGTAGTAATGACACACACACACAAATATACATCACCTCTGGTTGGGGGTGTATGCTCTGCTATCTGGACTGAGAACTCCCAGTTAAAATTATCCTTGCTGCCCTTCAGGAGGGGGTCTCTTTTGTCTGGCAGTAGGAGAAGTGCCCTCCCAGCATCCCATCTCCAGTCAGTGGGAGCGAACTTTGGGTTCTTTCCCCAGAAATCCAGTTTCCTTCCTTTCCCTTTCATTCCCTGTCCCTCACAGCTGCTGCTCCCAGAGAACCACTGCAACAAATATTACCACAGTACTACTGTCATTTTTCAAGTGAGCTATTAATAGGGCCTAATATCACAGCGTCTTGCCATTGTTAAACAGTACTCGATTGGAATTAAAAAGACCTTCCTTGGGTTAAAATCTTATCATTGAAGAGGCAAAAAAAAGATGCTGAGTTGTCTGATTCTGATTGATTCAGTTAAAAATGCTCCCTTTCCAGTATGCCTTCTGATATGTAAGCTTGCTGATATAACGAGATGAAGCTCAGCTGGGTTGGAGAGTGGAAATCTCCCATTTCATTTGCTTCTTTTTCTGCCCTCTAGGCAAAATTCACAACATACAGTATGGAAATTCTGGTTCCAGTGATGTGTTTTATATCACGATCCAATCTGGCTACAATTTTAATAGAAGCATCACATTAGCAAGTGCTTCATCTCCCAAAAATATCTCCTTAGGTTTGTTTTTTTTTTAATGCAGTTCCTTAAAGCTTTCACAACAGTTCAAGTACGCATTCTTTCTTCCTTTTCCCATTCTCTCCACCTCCTGTCATCCTCCTCAGCTTGGCAACGTTTCCTTGGCCCTTTGGTGACCGAACTTTTCTCACTGGTATGAAATTATAGCTCAGTCTGTTTTCTTCCAATCCACGGGAGGCAGGAAGAAACCTCACATATCATGACTAAGTGACATTTAGCACACTGAATATAATCAGTTTCAGCTCTTTTTGAGCAGGCACTGGTAGATTTAAGAAGTCAACACAGTAGGAAGTGTCTTACCCACAACAGTCTGCCTACTCAGAAACATCGAGTTGGACTTTATTTAATCTATAGCTCCTTTCAAGTGGCAGGGTTGGTAAATGGGGTACTCGTTTGTATCCCTGCTTCTGGAAGGCCTCTTGCTGGTTCTGCTCCGTGGCACTGCAGATCTAGGTAAGTGGGATTGCAGGGCTGATGTTATTACTGGCAGCTCTCATGCCTCCAAGGAACTACTGTGGGTTATGCTTTCAGGACACCCTTAACAATCCCTCCTGCGCCCCAGAGGCACCAATCAATACCTGACTTCCTCTTGCTGGTGTCATCTGCAAAAGATGTTGGCAGTGGCTCTTACAGCAGGTGCTCATTAAGAAAACACAAGGTTTCCTTGCTCAGCCCTCTATTCACACAGCATTTTGTGGTCTGCATAATTCCTTTTGCTTAACATTTTCCGGGAGAGCAAATGAGATTGTAGCATCAGGGAAACGTGCGTGTGTAAATTCACCCCGGAGACCTGGCTGTCAGCTCACCCCAGCTCAGGCAGTCGAGCTGGGTTTATGATTTATTGTTCACATGCTTATGTGTACATGACCTTTTTGTAGAAGTAAAAGGTACAGAAAATTCAATGAAACTGTTTTGAGGGGAAGTACAAGATAATGGATGAGGAGGATGGATTAGGAGAAAGAGGAAAGGAAGGCACTAGGGTCAAAATCTGTCCATGTTTCAGAGTTTCCATAGCAGTCACATCCTCAAACAAGTTAGACTACATACTACTTATACTGATTTCAGGCAACTGAGAACTACTGATGAACTCCTACAATGCCAACTCATGTAGTTAAAGGATCAGAACAACTGGAGGAATGGGAAAGAGCTATCTTCCAGTTGCACGTTGAATTGTGGAGGGGTACAGGAATATACTCCCAAGGAGGAGTATATGCAGATGATAAAAGTTCACTACTGGCAGTGATGTGAAACAGTAGAAAGCACGTGAGAAGGCAGAAACACGTGATGAAAGGCAGAAAAGAACTGTTTCCTTCAGGTGGCATCACCATAGTCATTTAGGATGTGCCTGTTACAGTGCACGGTACAAAATGTGCAGTAATATTTTTCATGAGTCATATGTTGATAAGTGCACATCTCTGTGGCTCTGCATGCTTAGTGCTGGAACAAAAACAATAGAAGCTTGATAAGTCAGGCATAAACTCTGCTTTATTTGGCCACTCCTTCAAAGCAGCTGCCATTATCTAGTCTTGTTTGAAGGCCAGACAAAGTGAACCACAGTCCATTAAAAACGCTGATCAGGATGATCCCCGATTAATGTGTTCAAATGTGTTTATATGGTCACATTTGGTTCTGTTAAAGTATATTTTCTTGGAGTGAGATGGGTGATCTGGATTCCTCAGTATCACCTTCCTTTTTTCTTGTTTATTTACCTGTTACCCACAGGTTTTATTAGCACTAGTAATTTATTTGCATCTCTAGCATGTGTTGAAAATCATGGGGAGCCTGGTAACAATTCATTAGGAAACCCCATTAGAAACATCTTTTAATGATTCTCCCTTTGGCAAGCTAATGCTTTAAATTTTTTTTTTCAGTTGACTTGTTATTAATGTGTTTTTAACCAGAGTATTACACTGCACTAAATCAAACCCCATATAAAAACTTGGACTTATCACAATGATGAAATGATGACCATCAATCAAACATGGTCGTGTTCTGGAGTGAAACCAGGGGATTTCCTTTGTGCTTTGGTTTGAGTTTGACAAAAGCTATTTTCCATGAGAATATTAGCTGTCATTAATTGTACTTACCACTTGAAAGCTTCATTAGATGAGTTGCTTGCAGTCTTGCAGGTTGTTCACAGCATAAAAGTAACACGTGTCCTATGATCTAATTTGGGGTCTCAGAGTTGAGAGAGTGCTGTGCTATAAGACAGACATGCTAGGTAGATTCTTGTTGTCAAAGCAAGTCTTTAGTTTGCTGTGAAAAATATGAATGTTTCATCTTACCTGCCATTATCACCAAAACTCAGTGTATGCCTTCTGCCTTTGTCTCTTGATCTCTTGCCTTTGGTTGCTATACAACTATAACAATAACATCACTTACTCTGCCTTGCCTTTCCTTCTAAATGTGGCACTTGAGAGAGTAGAAACAAAATATAGGAACAGTGAGAGGTACCAACAATTAAATACTGTCAAAGATATTTTGTGTATCTTAGCATTCCTGCCAGTGGCTTGGGGGGTCACTCTGCATCTTTCAGGCTCCTTGTGTGCAGTCTTTACTTGGCCGGAGGAGGTGGGCCAGTCTGCCCTTGTCAGACCTCATCTTTGGGGATGATTCCTTTGCCTTTACTGTGTCATTCTGGAGATGTGACTGGGTTTTGGTAATCTGCACTCCAAGGAACCATGTTGTCTTGTTTCCAGAACCCGTGAGCTGTTTTCCTAACAGCAGCAAAGCGCTGAAGGGTTTGGAAAAACAACTGTGCCATTCTTCTTCCATAATCTCTGCTGAACACTGTGTGAGCACAGGTGATGAAGCTCGAGGAACTGATCTTGGCAAAACTTGGCAGTTCTGCAGCCCCTTTTCTCACTCTGGCACACACAAGTGGGGAGGGTTTGTGGGGAATGCATTGCAAGCACAGGGACCTGGGGACACTTACAGTGGCTCTGCTCCAGGAGCAATGATAACCAACCTGTCACCTGTGCCCCAAGTTCTTGGGCAGCTGCTGCTGCTGCTTTGTGGTGGTGCCATTCCCTGGCGGGGGGGTTGGAGTGTGGGTTTCAAGGCTGTATATTGAGGAACAGTGTAAAACAGGGATGTAGATACTCATTTCAATATACCTTAAGGGATCTGCTGAAAACGGGCTCTCCAGTGCATTTTCTTTTGTTTACTGATCAATAGATACTTCTCTGGCTTACAGTTATGTCCAATCCTAGCCTTAAGTGGTCACAGATCACTAACCTTTGGGTCATTCTGTGCAACTCAGCTGTATGCCCAAGTGGCCCAAAAAAACAAGCAAGGAACTGATCGATGTGGATTCAGTAGCACTGACAACAGGAGTTATGCTTATGGCATTGATTCTGGATGGGTTTTTTTCCTAAACTGTTGACCACTGCTAGTTTGGATTTTCCTTGATGAGCTGTTTCAAGTATCTTGCCAGGAGAAGGGTGTGTAAAACAACTCATTACTTCTTTTATTAATGCTGTGGCACTAATCGCGGCAGTAATGTTGATGGGAAGGAGGAAATGCTGCTGCTACAGTTCATGAGCTTCAGCTCCAGCCCACTTCAGGGCTCAAGAAATCCAAACACAAGTAGCTGTGTTTCCAGAGCTTGATCCAGCTGCTTTTTCATGAGTAAGGTGTTCAGTCAGGTGAAGTTTTCATGTGAAAGGTCCCCAAAACATTGTCAGTGCCTAGTCATACGTGAAATCCCTTGTTTTTTCATGTTGACACATTGAAGAGTTACCCTTGCTGCCTGTTTCAGGAAAGCAGCTCTCCCTAGACATCCTGGGCAGACAATGAACAGTGGGACAATCTCCATTCCCCAAAGTAAATTAGAGGTCTGAGCCAGGTCCTGGCTTCAAATAACCTTTTGTGGGGCCACCTTCAGAACTATACAAAGCATCTAAGAAAACTAACCTCTTAGTATATCCCTGACCCCCAATACTGTAAATATTTCATGATGCAAGTATCCTCTCTTCTAAAGTTTAGTTACACAGGAATCACTGAAACTGGTGCTTATGTTGTAAGTTATGACTCCTGGAGATACCAGAATGAGGTCTCAGCTTTTCCTGAGGAGCTATAAAGCCAATTCATTGCAAGTAGTTAACAGGATCGGTTACCTTAACAAAGCAGGTGCTCTTCCACCTTCTCTCTTTCTCGTGTTAAATTAAGATGGTGGTATATGCAAACCAGAAGCATGTCCTTTGTAAAAAAACTATTAAGTATAAATCACAGTATTCTCTGCCTCTAGATATTAGTGGGACCAATTTAAAAGGGAGACGGGGGAACTGCTAATTTAAGTGAAATCTTAAAAAAGAGCAGTCAGTGTTTGATCTTTCATTAAATATTTTGCCACTTGTGCTAAAGAAACAGCTGGTGGTTTCTAAAGTAGACATTTGCCACTTTGCAGAGGAAAAATAGATCTGACTGTGAAATGGTATGTACAGGAAAATGTGATAGGAGCAGTCATGGTTGAGAGCCAGGGGTGAAACTTGATCTTTAGCCTAGCACAATTAACAAAGGATTTTATTTTCCACACATGTCTATGTCATTTTTTTGTGTGTGTGGTTCTGTTTAAAAGCTTTGTGTTCCCAAATGGGGTAGAGTGTAATTAAGTGCAGAGGATGGAAATGACCTCTGATTGCACCTTATTCTGTTGGTTTATATTCCGGTGCAGCAGTGAGAAACCTGTTAATATGGTGTATTTCACACCTCATTGCTGACCATATTAAAAGTTCTTATCCTCTCTAATTCCTTAGTAAATATTACTGTACAGTATTCACTAGTATCTGTCTATTTCATTTACTTTCCCCATTCTTCTTTGTAGTCCATTTTATGCCCTTTCTCCTATGGTGATTCTAATCAAAGCCAAATCCAGTTGTTTTAATAATCAGTTTTTATTAGTCCTCCAGGCAAACTGCACTGCAGAGATATGTCAGTGGAGCACAATATTATTATGCCTCTACAGAAATGATTAATTTAACCTTTTTGCATATAGCAAGAATTAAAAACATAATAAATCAGCAGAGGTTTATTATCCTAAGTGATGTATGTAACCTATTAGACGTTTTGTTTGCTTTAGTTGTACAGTACTTGTCAAGTTTTCTTAAAAATCATAATTTATGGTCCTGATCCAAAGGCTACTAGAGCTGATCTGTAAGTTGCTGTGTTATTCTTGTGGCTGACTGATCTCAGCTGCTTCCATATGAGACTCAGCAAAATAGGAAGTGAAACCCAGAATTCCCTTAGACTTGAGCAAGGCTGAGATTGCAGGAAATGTGGATTTTCTTAATGACAACACTTTGGGACATTTTTTTTTTAACTCAATTAATATAAAAGCCCCAATCCCCATGTTAATATTATACAGATTAGGGGCTACTTGTTTCTCAGATCTCTGCTGTGAAGTGTGTTGTGGACAAAGCTGTTTGGTCACATGGCTGTAATGATGTCATTATTGTCCCTGCAAAATGTGGGAGCTATAGCCATGGATCTCAGCACTGGACAAACACCAAGTGAAAACCTGATCCCTGTTCCAAAACCCAGGTTTACTCAACTGTAGTAACTCCTGTTCCAGCAAACAGTGCCTGCTGCAAGAGAGGCAGAGGATGAGGGCTTGTACATGGCCCCGCTGCCAAGATCCGAAGCCACACTTGTGTTTACGAGGCCTTTGAGGCTCAGCTGGGCCCTGGGCAAGAGTGGCTTTGTTCCAAGGGAATTACTTTGGCAAATAGAGACTTGTCATTCAATTAAAACAATCAGTGGGTAAATTGAATAAATATGTTGCATCTCACAAGCATAAACCCTGTCCTTTCCTGAGTCATGGCAATGGTTCCAAGAGTTAAAGAAAAGACATGGTCAGCAGCACAGGACCAAGGCGGGGGGGAGTCCCAGCAGGCACAGCAGCAGGAGTGAGAATACTGCTCTTGATACTCTTTATCATCCCTAGTAGGACAAACAAAACACTTTAATTGACTTGCAGTTCCAAAATATTTCACAAACACCAGCCGGTGGAAACGTTTCAGTGCTTCTGAGAGGTCCCAAGTGTGCTTGGCAAGAGGGAGGCTGGGCGGCTGCTGCTGTCTGGGCATGAGGCAGCCCCAGAGCCGGCGAAGCTGCCTCTCTGGGACTGGCACAGGGCCAGCCTGCCTGGCTGTGTCCCTAGCCAAGGGCTTGCTTAGAGGGTTTCACTGATATCTACTCATTTTGTTGACTTTTTCTTACAAAAAGCTTTTGTTCGATGATGTTTGAGAAGCCTTTCTCTCCCCTTACTACACCCAACTGCCTAAAAATGGTGGAGGAGCTTCTCCAAGGATTACAGTCCTGCCTGCCTGTCTTTTTGGGTGGCTGATCTTGAAGGTTCATTCTTTGAAGCTTCATCTTTCTGTCGCTGATCTTGAAGGTTCATTCTTGAAAAGCAGGAGTAGTAAAGAAGCAGAGTGCTTCCCTAGGTCAGGAGATGATGTGGGGTAGAGGGAGGTGAGGAGGAAAGAAGACAGAAGGAGAAGCCCAGGGCAGTCAGAGGGTCATGGGTTCTGCTGACCACAGTCTGAGTGGACACATGCAAAGAAAACTGGCACTTTCAAGCTGAAAGGAAAAAATTACTGGCTCAGGACATTAGATATTTCCAGGAGCCCCTGGGGAGGTGGCAGGACTCCTGGCAGCCACCTCTGGTGTCAGTGCAGTTAATAAAGCCAGGAATGAAGGTGAACTTGCTGTTCCCCAGCCCATGAGCGAGAGGGAAGCCAATGGTAACCCTTCAGCTCTGCTCATTGGAAAAGATTGATAGTCCTCAAAAATGAGGGAGAACATCTTGGGAATTTGGAAATCCTGATGAAGGACCATGTGGTGTATGCCATGAGAGGGGCCTGATTTGCCTTCACCCTGCTGTGACTGCCGCTCTGCCCTGTCATGGGCCCACAGCATTTTGGAAGACAGATGGAGAGGTGTGGGAGTGCCCAGCACAGGAAGGGAGGAGTTGGGCAGCCAGAAGAGCCCAGCTCCCAGTTCCTCCTTTCTTCTCTCTTTGCCTGTAGCACTGAGCTAACCCAGGTGAAATCTGCAAGGAACTTTCTTCCATAGTCCTGAAAGGGCAACAGGGAAACCTAAATCTCTGCTCCTCCAGGTTCGAAGAAGGGCACTTAAAAGGAAAACAGCTGAAGGGAGTAGGTGAGAGGAGGTATAGTTGAGGCTAGGATAGGAACAAGTTTGCTGTGACACAGGGACCACACAGGGCTTGTCCAGGTTGAGCTGCAGAGTTGAGGCTCAATGGGATAAGTAAAGGAGTGCTCAAGGAAACACAAAGTGGGAGTAGGTGTGGATAGAGATGTGAGCATGTGTATGTACCATTAAGAACACTAATATGAAGTCTTGTAAATAAAGTCGTACAAGTTCGTACTCAGAAGTAAAAGGGAATAGGTTTTGGAGAGGCAAAATGCTCTACAACCAATATATATTACACTGAGAGGGGGGTTACTGCTTCATGAATTGAACTCCTTCAGACTGTCACTGTAAGGTGCATTTCCCATCCTTTTCTCAGTCTCACAGCTTACAGCCATACCTGATGTATCATGCTCCCTCACCACTGCTGAATGTAGCTGGCAGTAGTGACAAGAAATGTAGTGATTATGTAATGTATTTGATTTTCCATCAATATGCCCAAAGCTTTCTAGTCCTTGTAGGCATAAAGCTCCTTCCCAAGCTCATGCTCAGGTCCCAATCTGCCTGTCAGGCCATGGGCTCTCTCCTTGCATGTCCAAGCCTTGTCCTGTTTACCTGCTCACAGCCTAACCAGGTGATCCAGCACACGCAGGGGCTGGTGAGTTTTTTTTGGTTTTTTTTTCCCCAATGTTTCCTATTTGCTATTTATCATGTACATGATATATCAAATGCTTTTTTATTTCGTGCTAATGGCTGGCTACATGGAGACAATTAACAGAGTATGGGTTTACCAGTGTTGCTGTGCTCATAGGTCTTTTGATTTAATCAAGATGGTTGTTTCCTAACTTAGAAAGACTTGAGTTGTACTTGGAGAAAGAAGCATTTGCTCTGTCAGCAATTTCTAGAGACTGGTTTTCTTTCTTCTTCATGATGATTTTGTAGCTGTGTGCAAAGGCTTTGCATAGCAAAGAGATAGAGCTGCCTGATAGAGCTGCTCTGCACTTAGCATGCCACATGTGCTGTGGGAATTCCCACCCGTCTCCTTTATGAAAAATCCCTTCCCTGTATTCTTGGTCCTAGGTTCTTGGTTGGTTTGTTTGGAAAGCTTTTTATTTTTGCTGGCTAGTTTGTTTTCCTTTGTGAGAACAGTGTCTGGGGAAGGAGGAGAGGTCTGGAGTTGGAGGGTGGAGGTTGAAAGGTAATTGTTTTTGTAACAGAATTAAGACCTGAAACACATTGAACCGATTTCTAATACAAACAGGATCAGCATTAGCTTTTAAAGGATTGCTATTATCGTTTCAGGACTGCAATGTGATTTAAACTGTAATAGATATTGATTTCTATATTAGTGCTCTTGCTCCTCGTATTGTGTTTCTGCTGCCATCTGCTAAAATGGGAATGGCATTTTTCACTTTATTGACTGGACAGTGACTTGGAATACTGTATTCCTGGATGCTCTGGATCCCTGACATGGCTGTAAGCACACAGGGAAGAGGGAAGCTGGGAACAATTCAGCTGCTCGGGCACTTGCATTTTAGAGTTACAGGTACTAAATATTAAGCTTATATAGACTAAAAACTCTTAAAGACTTCTAAGTCACTTATGGAAAGGCAGAATTTTACACTAAAGAGCATCACAGCTATTCCACAGGATATTATTGTTTTAAAGAGATAAATAATTCCTGCAGTGTCCTGTGTTGGTGGTCTAAACCAGCATGGGTGGATTTTCCCAGGGCAATCAGTTTTGACTTAATTGAGTTCCCAGTGACAGCAGCAGTGCTCTTCGCACACAGGCAATTGTAATCACAGAGGCAGAGAATGGTGAGGGTTGGAAGGGATCTGTAGAGCTCATCCAGCCCAGCTCCCTGCTAAAGCACAGGAATGTGTCCAGATGGGTTTGGAAGCCTTCAAGGAAGGAGGCTCAGCCTGTTGTCTCTTCCCTTTGCCATAAACGTGGAGACAGCACATCAGATCCTAACCACGGCCAAGTCTTGCTGGCTCACCAGCTCATTGTGGCCCTGCCTATAGTTCACCCACTGGCAATGTCACAGCTCCTGACCAGCCACCTTTCACAGCTGCAAATGCCCATCTCCAGGCTGCCCTGTTGCTCCTCATGCTGGAGATAGCTTGCATTTTGTGGTTTTCTCTCCTTTAAAGTCCTTATTGTGATGTACCTAAGGAGACTGGGAGGCTGTCCACTGATAACAAGTGGGCCATTTTTCCTTTTCCTGGCACAGACAAGCTCTTTGTTGCTAGTGTCCCTTAAGAAGGAGCCACCTTTCCTCCCTCTAACTTTCTGCAGCTCTCTGCAGGCAGGTTTTGCACTGCTGTGCCATGTAGCACTTCTGACATGAGTTGCAGTGAGTTGCTCTATAAATGAACTTTATTGCAGAGTGCTATTCAAACCTGGAATATTCTGCAATGGAGTTGCCTCTTGATTGTGACTTTTCCCAGAAAACTGATTCTGCCTAATGACACAGAACGGTAATAAGCAGTAGTTAATTAGCATAAATTAAGTTTAATGGGAACAAATTCTGCTAGTGCCAAGTAGTTAAGAGGTGTTTAATAGAACTGAAATCGTAAGAGTTCATCTTACACTACCCGAAGGTGCCAACTAACTTTTAAGGTCTGTGTTCTCTAGGGCATTCAGGGGGCCTCTGTCAGGTATGCAGCTCAAGTTTGGTGGCCTTATTTCAGGGATAGCTGGCCCGAATTGTTCAAGTTCATTGCACAGACTTCTGGAGTAGCTTCTTTGTTTTAAATTTTTTTAGCTTATTTCATGAAGAATTTTCTTTCAAAACTTAGGAAAATAGGATCATGAGGGGAGTTTGATTTTGTCAGAGATCTGAATGGGACTTTTTCTGTCTCTGACAAAAAAATTATACAAGTGTATATTTGAGAATTCCCTCTGTGTACTCTGACAGTTCCCAACAGTCTGTCCTAGGGGCTTCCTTAACCATTTGCTGCTTCTGTATCGTTGAGAGATTTGATTTTCTGCTTTTTTTTCTTTCCCATTTAGCCATTCTTGGACAAAAATCATAGTGTGGCAAAAGCCCAAATCACAGATGGGACATTAAGTTTTCCATCTTCTCTCTTTATTTCCTGGTGTTTGAATGCTTGATTTCTCAATCTTCAGTTGAATTATTGCACGTAGCTAATTACAAGGTGAAACATCCGTTTTCTTTGATGAGACAGGCCATGTTTCTCTTCACCGAGTACATGGGGCTGTGCTTCCTAAGTCAGGCAGGTCACAAGATCTAGGAGTTTTGAGACAGGTAACCCCACTGTACAAATGTTCCTAAGCAATATATACACGTCTGGTTAATGGTATTGACCCCACAGGTCAATAAAGAAGTGTAGAAAAAAGAGGGATTCAGGGAAGGGAAGGGAAGGGAAGGGGAAAGGAATTAAAAGAATGCCAGTCATGGAAAGTGGGGAATAAAGCAAATTAGTTTTAATAATAGGTATCTTTCATACAAGAAGTAATTAAGAACTGTTTGTGGATTGGTATTGTTGTTTGGTTTTTTTGCCTTTTTTTTTAATCTAAAAGAAAAGCAGCTTTTTACTGAGGTTCTGGTAATTTCTAAGATGTTAAGAAATGTCACTGAGAGGCCAGCCCACTGGCATCACACCTAGCCCTGTGCTTGTAAACTTGGCCTTTTTATATACCATGCTTACCTAAAACAGCCTAATCTAGCCTGTGGTCAGTTCTCAGCATGCAAGTTAAAGTTCCTTCTGCAACTTCTGCCTTTTTCTTGTCTTCTCTTTTTGTCCTGACTTAGGCTAAAAGCTTCAGTGTACAAAGTCTGAACTTTGACCACCTCCCACGAGGATGGCTTCAGGAGTCTGCTGGCATTGCCACAGCCCCTGCTAGCACTCTGAATAAATCCCCTGTTTGTTCTTCAGATTAGGAGCAGATTTTTTTACTCTGGAACTGTGAAGCACATAAGGTTGGTGGTGTTTTGGCTCAGGACTTGGCCTTCTAGCTGCTATTAAAGGTACAATTTGAGCTTCGTGTGGGCAGTAAATAACTTGCCCATGTTTGCTGAGAAAGCTTCTAATTTACAGGTAATATTTGGAATTTTAAGCAATTAATTCAAGTCAAACACAAACTTGAGTGCATTAAGGCAGCTAAATACTACGTGTGTTTTTGCACCTCACTCTAAACATGTTATTCAAATGAGAGCTGTCTCTCCAGCTGCTTCTTTTGAAATCAGAGGACTGTATTACTCAAATAAATCAGACTCAGGCCCTATCTATACTTGGTGTTTCTGTGTGTCAGACCAGGGATGAACAACCTGCCACAGGGCCTGGGGTGGAGGGATAGATTTTGATCTTCTCTACATTGGGCCATATCATAGTCTAATGAAGCATAGGCCTCTGGTTGAGAAAGTCCACAGTAAACAACTCCACTTCCTCTAGCCATGGCAATATCTCTTCAGACCCCTCATGAGGGGCTGATGAAAGTTCTTAGAAAACAAGGATTGTTGTTACATAAATCTGTACAGTCTTAAGATATTTACATGGCTTATTGCTGTAATAAGAGGACCTTGTGGCCCTCCTCCGCATTTATTTTCCCAGAGTAGCTGTGCTCCCATACACAGGCTGGAAATGGAGAAAATGGCTCGTTTTTCCAAGGCTACAGGAAAATCTTTCAGGGATAGCAGAGGGAATCCACCTCCTTGGAACTCCAGCCTGGAGTCCTGGCCCTGCCTTAGTCTAGGTGCTGTGTGCTGTGTCGCTGTGAGTGTAAAACAGAAGGAAGAGGAGAGCTGCTGCTCAAGTGTAGGCTTCCATTTGGGAGGTACTTCTGAAGCAGAGCCTGCGGTTGGGAATGTTTATCATCTCGCTCATAATGAAGTCATTACATTGCAGTCACAGCTCTGAATTGCAGCTAATAGATTTTCATTTTGGTTTTTCTCGGTTAAGTCATATTTGATAAATGCAGAAACGTGTAGGGAACAGCTTATCTCAAGCAGACAGTTTCTGTTTAAATGGGCGGCTCAAATGTGCTTTGAGTGAGGATTTTTAGAAAGAAAAAAGGGATTCACTAGCAAATCTTTCAGGTGTTGAATGGCAAACTCAGAGTATCCACTTGTTAAGTCTTCTACATTTTAGAGATCCATTAGCTTGTATCTGTTGAAGATGTCGCTGATTCCTTGGGGAGTGTGTGTGTGTATACATGTGCTCATGCATTTGGGTGTGCACACACAAATTTCATAGTTTTGGATATGTATTTCTTTGCAATGCTTTCTATGCTGTCTTAAAGAGATTGGCTTAAATGAATCTTACTATACTGTTTTTATAGCAAACAAGCCAAAATTCCATTACTTATTTCTCTTCAGACAAATGCATAAGGGTGAAATTCTTGTCTAATTTCTTACCTTTTCCTCTTATTTTGAGTTAAATGATGCAGCTGGTCTGCACATAGCCTAACAGTAGTCTGGGAAATGATAGGGACAGCATGTGGTATTTCATTGCACTGGGCTGTCCATTTCAGGATTACTCCAGAAAGGATTTTAACAAAGTACCTCAACATATATTATACAGGGAGATGGCTGTTGTTTTGGGAAGGGTTTTTTTGAGTTTTGGGGGGGGTTTTGAGGGGAGGGTGTTTAAATCCTGTCTGGAGAAGTCCTTACTGCCTTAAGGCAGCATTCACAGAAGGATTGTAGCTAAATCAGTCTCTCAACATTATCCTGGGGAACTTTGTCAGCATTTTCAAACTCTGAGGCCAGAATACAAGCATGCAGATTTGTTTGGGGCCAGATTTTTAAAAGAGTTTTATAGCTGTGGGTAAGACATCCAGGAGTACCTGCAGCAGACCCCTTCCAGCAACTGAAGGAAATGCAGTAAAATCATAAAGAAAAATCGGTCCCCTTGGCATTTAGGATACCATTAATTTCAAAGGTGCTGAGCATCACATCTGCCTGGGGCTTCTCTCGGTGTCAGGGGAAATGAGGCATGGCACAGCACCGTGAGGCAGAAGCCACAGAGAGGACACTGGGCAGGTTTGCAAGCTCAGGCCCTGTGTTTCACTCCTGGCCCTGGGCTCAGTTCTATCTGCATAAGGCGAGTCTCTGCTTGCTCTTAACTGGATCGAAAGGCTGGAGTGTTCCTGTCACAGCTATCACTCTTTGACAACAGTTTGGCAACTGTCTTGTCCCCCTTTTGCTTTTTACCTCCCTCCATTTTTGTCCCCTCTCTTCTCACCTCAGACTGGGTCTTCTCTCACCACAGTGCTGCCCCATGTGCTTCACCATCATGCTCTTTCTTCTGCCTCAGCCACTTGTTTCTGGGGCCCTCTCTGCCATGGTTCCTGCTGCTGGAGATGAGTTTGGAAAGCACTTTTCTCCTTGTCTGGACTCAGATCAGTTTTTCCTTTATTCCTGTTCTCAAGGTACAGGCTGTGTGTCTACAGGCCTGCTACTTTCTATCTGTCCCTCCTCACTTACTAACTCCCTCATAACTGCATCCCTAGCCCCAGGCTGTCTTCTCAAGCTGACCTTCACCCCAGCCCAACTCAGACATATAAAATAAAATGAGCCAGCATCAGGCACTTTGATAAACAAGCCAGCCAGCAGATCATGTAAAATGTGTGCTATGCACCTACAGTAACCCAACCTCAGACCATTAAAATCACATAGTTTCATGTCTGTTTATGATTTGTACATAAATGTTGTACACAGAGACTTTATTAGGGCTTAGTGAAGTAAAATCTGGTCTTGGATTACCATAATTCAGGAGTTACTGGTTTGAATGCACTGCAGGGCTTAAGAGGGAATTAGAAGTTTGAAACTCTGTTTGTTGAAACTCCTGATGAATTGTACAAAGTCAGTCTGTTTATCAGAGTGCTGTCATCTTTGTAAGACAAAATGATGGGGAAAATGCACTCAATGAAGAATCCCATGTCAAGAAAAAAAATGATTAATTTACTAAACTGTTCTTCCAAATGTTTTACCAGAGCAAGACATACACAAAATAGACCTTTGGAGGACACCAGTGTGAGGACATTGCTATGAACTTGAGAGCACTCTTGCTTACCTGAAAGCTTCCGCACAGACCATTACTTCCCATTGCAGTACCGTTAAGTGGAAAAGGGTACATTTAAAGTTCAAGGAACGTTATGAAAATGGTGGTGAATCCTTTCAGCAGATTCATCAGTTGTAGTGGTATTTCTCTGTATTTGGAATGATAAAAGTAAACAGCAATAGCTGCACTGTCTGAGCCATGCAGTTTCTTTACCTCAACATTGCCAGCATGGGCTTGCAAAAGGGCACTGCTTCCCAAGGCAGCTTGTTGAGTCAGCCACAGCTTTTCTGCCAGAACTCTGAACTACTGCTTTCTTGTTCACTGGAGACTGGCAAGCAGGAGTGATATGTTACACGCATTTTGTTGGCAGGCCATGTTTCAACAAGGCATGTGCTTCAACCTGACAAATTCTGAGGCTCAGCCCTGCAGGCCATGAAGCTGATGCCTCTAAGGACAGGCTGCTTTGCTTCTCTCCCAGATATCACAGACAGGAATATTTGTGGAAGCATCAGACCATTTGGCCACACTGAGCATGTCCTGTTCTGGTATGAGGTTCTGCTGCTACCACAGCCATGTTCAGTGTATATGTCTGTGCTCACCAGTGCCCGAACTCAGAGAATGACTGAAAACAGCTCTCTCACTGGTAATGTGAGAGAGAAAGCTTGGCTGTGTGGACAGAAAGCCTACTGAAACCCTAGGAATTGTATATTCATGTTGAAGGAAATCATAAAATCTTTGATTCAAAGCTCAGTGGCAAATCTTCCCAGTGAATCCAGTGGGTATTTAAAACTAGCTTGAAACAGCTGGGAGGTGATTCAACCCAAAACTGTCCAGTTCTTTTCCTTTCCATTTGAAGAGAGTGCAATTAAATGTTTTTTTTTTTTTTATTTCTGTGTAGCAGTTAATCTTGTGCAGGTAAACAGTTGCCCTGAAACATTTTATCATTACTTGTTTTGCCCCTTCAGTGGAATATAAAATTTCTTCCTGCATTGCAATTTTTTTTCCAAAATTCTTCTGTTTCATTAAGAAGAGATTACTGAGACTTCCAGACTCATCCATTGGCTTTCTAGAGGTGATATAAGAGCTACTGGCAGTATCTTCTGTCAGTAACAAACCACAAATAAACATATCTGAGAATTTGGGTTTTTTTTACTTCACCTATCCAATGAAGAGTTCCCTTTTCACTTACAGAAGTGTCTCTAGCACCCAAAGGTTTGTATCTGAGCACAAAGCAACCTGTTTGCTGCTCTGGCTCTCCATGAGGATCACCTTTCTGGTGATGTTGCTTATACCAGCTGTGTGAAGGAAATCCAGGAAAACAGTCAGTTGTCCTGTAGGATTTCCTTCCTGGACTCTGGATCTCATGGGTCCTTTCCCTAGCTCCCATGCAGAGGCATGGCCAAATTTCAGCTGCATCAGAAAATTAAGACACCTGTTTTCACTCCCAGCCTCGTAACTCTAGGCTGAAACAGCCTCTTGTGTGCTGAGCACCTTTCTCCTCACATAAACCTTTCAAGCACTCTTCATGGCCATCCTGTCACTGTGCAAGAGTGCTACAAGGCACCAATGTGGTCTTGTCTCAGGAGGGCAGCCCTCTCTGAGGCATGGACTGTGCCACTCATGTCGCCTCGGGCTGTCTTCACCCTTGAAAGCCCCAGAGAGGCCATCTGACTATTTATGTCCTTACCAGGAGTTAAACAGTCCCAGTAAGTTGGCATGTGGGAGACTGGTTGTGTTGTGATTGCTCTTTTGGATGAGAGCAGGACGTTTGGGACAAAGCTCTGAGTGATTCAGGGTGTGATGGTGTGTGGAGACATCTCCAGTGATACAGCTGTAGCTGAGTAACCTTCTCATATTTCCAAGTGGCTCTCAAAGGCTGTGACAAGCTGTCAGGAGATTTCAAATGACTTGGTAGAAGCTGATTCATTGCAGTTATGTCCTAAAATCAGCAGACCATCCCTGTTCAGCAAAGCATTGAAATGCATCCGTCTGACCTTACTAGGATGTAAGTATTGACTTGAAGACTTTGGTGCAGTGAGAATTTCAATTAAAATACACTTTCTTCAGTAGTGTGGCTGAGGTAAAGTCAAACTCTTAGACCACTTCAGTAGAGAAATATTTCCCACAATATTTGTAAACACATAGTGGAATTCTCTTTGATTTTTAGTGTGAATGCAACCCTTAATTTCTTTTCTTGTTTCAATGCATTAGAAAATCTCTGAAAAGTGAATTTTGGAAGAGTCTTCTGTTGCCTTAGCTCATTTATTCAAGTTTGTCATTGCTTTGATGTCTTTTCCAACAAAGAAGCAAATTTAAGACGTTCTTTTGGTGTATCAGTTTAGTTTGCTTTCAGTTAGAAAGTAATTATTCCAGAGAGAAGCCTTTCCAGCTAGCAGGTCTCCTTACATACAGTAAACATACCACAGCAACGTTTTCTTGTGTAATGGGAGGCTAACTCTGTTTTAAAAAGAATGTTGTAAGGTACCAAACTTTCCATTTTTCTCTGAGCCTATGAAATTGCTAGGAAGTAGGGTTTTTCTCTCATAAGTTTGACACGGGCATTGAAGAATCCCTCCTCAAATCCCCCTACATATGGATTTACCTTTAACAGAGAAGACATAGAATGTATCTCCTAAGGGTTGAGAAGACTAGCCCTTTGATCAAATGGTAACATGAAAAGCTTGGGGGAAGATTCAGTAGGAGCCCAGTCAGTCATCACCAAACACTGAGAATCTCTCTTTGTGCTTTTATTCTGGTTTCTTTTTGAAGGAAGGAGAGGAACACTTGGTATTTGTTCATGGAAACCTTCCAGTGACAGCTCCTCAGGATGAATCTCCTTTCCTATGGAAAGGATGTAGAACATTCCTGCAGAACTGTACAGCCTTGTCACTGCAGTCTGTGTGCACCTATCAGTTACAAAGTGATTTTATCCTCTCTGCAGCCTTGTGAACAAGGTAAATTCCCTTCCACAATACTGGAAGTAGGAGTCAGATGTTAGATTTGCCAGACTGTATCTGTGACCACGTGAGCTACCTCTGGCTGAGCTGGAGGCTGTACCATGCTTGTCTTCATCTCCCCCAAATCCACAGGTTTCAGAACTCCCTGCTCCACTGTTAGACAGCAGTGAGACCCAGCGTGTCTTCTGCAGCCTCATTCGACACGTTCACCACATCAGTTGAAAGACTTTTGACTTTATTTCACTGGTGTTGTGTAAATATTCATTCAAACAAAGCAACCAGGCCACTAAACTCCCTGTCACAGTACGTTCTTCCTTGTGGGCAGGGCAGAGGAGTGTTCCCTCCAACATGCCTTTGGGTGTTTGACTTTAGGTTTGAAATAGCTCTGCTTATATGCAAGGCTGATTTGCTTGGTAGCTGGCAGGAGGAGATGCTCATGAGAGATGTCATTTGTTTTGGGGAAATGCTGGGGTTTGCTTCAAAGTGTTATTTTCTAGAGAAATGTTCGTGGGAAAAGAAGTGTTTCTGGGCACACTACTGGCTCATGTTCCGCCACTGTCACCAACCCCCCCAGGCCCTTTTCCTCTGGGCAGCTTTCCAGCCCCTCTGCCCCAGCCTGGAGCACTAGCTGGGGTTGTTGTGGCCCAAGTGCAGGACCCAGCACTTGGCCTTGTTGGATCTCACACAGCTGGTCTCAGCCCATTGCTCCAGCCTGTCCAGGTCCCTCTGAAGAGCCTTCCTGCTCTCAAGAAGGTCTACACACCCACCCAGCTTGATGCCACCAGCAAATTACTGATTTACATGATTGCTGTGCCCTAGGTAGCCTCCAACCATCACCTGCAGCTCTGCTATCTCTTTCATCCTGGGCTCTACCTGCTCCTGTGGTGTAGTATTGTGTTGGGTACCCTCTTCCCTGGGGGGACTCAGGCATGTGACGTTGCTCTCAGCAGCAGTTAGTGGTGTGTGTATTGTGTTCTGCTGCAGCAATTACACATCAAGTCCCCTGCATCTCTGAGGTTTGGTTGACACTGTGATTTCAAATGCCAATGGGAGTTATTGTATCCTGTCAAATAGAAAGGTGTATGTGAAACTAGCAGGGAGGGTACAATTGATGTCAAGTCCAAATAAGTTCATTTCTAATGAGTGCTAGTCATCCAGCCAAGTTTGCTCCAGAGTGAGATGGCAGGTTCAGGACAGAATCTAATCCCTGCTATCAAATGGTAATCATGAGAGCAAATGCCTGACTGTATTCATTTTGAGCTAGATGCTGAGCTGAAAATGCCACCATGCAGAGTGTGGCCTAAGGAACAGGGAGAACTGCAGGATCTTCTTAGAGGCATTAAAAAGGAGAGGTACTCTGCTTTTACAAATGTGTTCATTTCTGAGCTGCACCAAGAAAGCAGCATTGCAGGTGTGAATTGTATCTCTGATAGAGGTAAATAAGCAGGTCACAGTAGAGATTCTAAATGTGATTGGTTTGAGGTTTTCTGCCTGGTGGCAGATTATCCCAGGAAACTGAAACCCACCCAGGTTTGTCTAGGGGAAAACTCACTGTGCTGGAGCACAACTCAGGGGCAGGGGCAGGGGTGTTTTGGTGTGTGTACTTCTCTCTGTTGTCCCCATTCTTTCCCTGCTTGGCACCAGTCATGGTTTTGCCCAGCCAGCAGTGAAGCACCATGACAGTCTCTTGCTCACATCCTCCTTAGCATGGCAGAGGTCCCAGAGAGATGGGAGGAAAATAGATACCCAAGGAGCTTGTGGATCAAGACAAGGGCAGGGAGGGCTCACTGCCAATTACAAAACAGACTCCACTACTCGACTTAGAGAGGAAAGCAAGGAAAGTTTGTTCTACTACCTACAAGAAACAGAACAGAGCAAAAAGCAAAAACAAGGCAAGATGATGAGAAAAGTATAACCAGCACTTCACTTGGAGCAAGTCAGAGGCCCTTAGTTTCCCCCAGATTGTTTCAGGTTCCTCTCCAGTAGAAGTAAGAGTAAATAATTAATATCCTGAAATGCTGGAAGTATCTGGGGAAATGTTTTTCCATCCAGCCTCTCTTCTTATTTGGTCATTGCTCACCACTTTCTTCCCCTCTCTTTACTTTGCCACTTTGTCACCAAAAGAGGACTTTTCCCTTCCCTGCCACCTAGGAGGAAATAGAAGAAGGTGATCAGGGGGTGGAGTTGGGCATCATGCCCTTTGCTTCTGAAGTGAAAAGAACCATTTAACTCTTGGATACGGTGTGCAGGCATTCAAGTGCTTATCTCTGTTGTGATGCAGCCCAACCACTTTATGCCATGAGATGCATTTCCTTCTTGTGAGGCAGCTGAAGGTCCAGAGGCTTGAGGCTTGGGGGTATAGCGCTGCTGTCCCAGCCTGCAAGGGACCCAGTGCCATATAGACACCCCCTTCGCTTACTCAGCTGGGTGGGCATGAGGGAGGGTGGTGAACAGCAAGCCTTGCCTTCTCACCAGCACTTTCTGTGCCTGCACTTGAGGATCTAAACAGCCTTACACTCGGCCTCCTTTTTTGTCTCCTTCACATGGAAGAATGAGCAACTACTCATCTGAAGTACTCAACCTTATTCAGTCCCTGTGTTGCATCCACCTCTTTTTAATGCCTGTTTCCGTTGCAGGTTGTGGAGGTGAGCAACAACCCTGGTTCCTGACAGTGCTAACAAACCCAGCTGCCAACTAAACTAGACCAAAGGAGACAGCAATAACATGCTGATTTGTTCATTTGATTTACATTCAAACACGTTCATAATGACCCTAAGTGGTTATTTTTACAAGAGATACATAAACAAGTAAAATTGAGATGACTGCTCTGCATGCTCCTGCACATTCCCAATGCTGCATTTATATATGCACAAATGAATTCCTTCCCTTCCATTAGCCAATTACTGCCGTAAAGTGCAGTCCCTCCTGCAGTGCATGTGTGTGGGGAAGCCCATTCTGTTCTTGTCCATGAGAGGGGATATTGCTGAGAGGTTTACCCAGCCTCCCTATAAATCTCAATCACCTTTTGTCTTTTAAAAGGGATGTTGCTTAATATGTTTGTGCATTAATTGGAATCAGACTATACCTTCTGTCTTGTTGTGGATGCAAGACAAGTGCAAAGGTTTTACACCTAAGTAGTCCATTAAGGTCTCTGCTCTCAGACCTTGCACACAAGCAGAGCTCCCTGCACAAATCCTGCCCAATCCCAGATAAAGGTTGAGCTCCTAGTACTTAGGTGATATTGTGAATTAGTGTCAGGTTGTATCCTACCTGTTGGAAGGTTTGTGCTGTTCCCTGTAGCACACAGGGCACCCAAAAATGTATGGAGCAAAGAGGAAAAAGGGCACTTGGATTTGAGGAAGCGATCGGGATGTTCAGAGGAGCAGAAATGTGAGAAGGAAAGGCAAGTTGCTTATAGATACCCCAGGAAAGAATCTTCATTTTCCTTCCAGAAACGTGAGGGTGGTGAGTGTTTTATGCCCTCAGCATCTCTCAGAAATTATCCACGATTTCATGCATGCAAAAGGCAAAAACATCTGAGATGTGAAGACAGTGGGAGAGAGAGCAAAAGCAAAAGGGTGGCAGCTAGGCTGGGTCTGTCCCACACATGGCAATGGGAGAAGCCCTTCCTGCCTGCTTGGGCTGTACAGACATCAGCACTGTCACTATCCCACTGTTGCTGCAATCAAAGCACTCTCTTCATCTCTGAGCACGAGCACATCTTCTGTCATCTTTAGTGCATCCTTTATCAGCACAATATCAACCAAAATGTGGTGAGCTTCTGTCTGCCTCAGGGATGGAAGAGGGGATGAGAATATTCCCACTGTGCTGAGCACAAAGCCCTTTGGAGAGCATTAAATCCAAATCTCTCCATTCTCTTCCTCTCACATAATCTGGTCTAGACTTATTAATATGTGATAAATGTTTATGGATGATGTTTCTATTCCATAGTGATATTTACAACCAAGTCCAGCCTGCCCTTCATTTCTTACCAGCGTGCCTACTACCTGCTACTGAGCTGGCTCTTGATTTATGCTGGCTTGAAAGGAGAGATTTGATAGCTCAGCATAGACCAAGGCAAAACAAAATCAATGTTAGTAAATACGGGAACAAGGGGAAATACTAAGATCTCAGTAAGATTAGACATGTACCAAGTGGCTTGAAAATGTTAATTGCATTGTATACTTGGTCTAGCATGAAGTTATGTCTACATAATCATTAAGGATATTTCCAGGCTAATAATCTAACAGTGTAGAGGGTGGGCCAAAAAGCCACCTACTGCCTCTGTCAGCCTTTGCAAATGAGGTTTGGTGTATATGTTGCATGCTGTAGTCATTTTGCCTGGGCCAGGTTTTTGGTACCTGGAGTGCTACAGGTGTGGCTTCTTTAAATAAAGTTCAGCCAGAAACTTCCCCTGCAGCTGATAGGGCTGATGCCAATCAATGCTAAGATGGACCCACAGCTGACCCAGGTCTGGCCGATTAGTGACTGAGGTAACGCCTCTGTGATTAAGTTATTTGAGAAGGGGAAGAAGTTGCTGGGCAGTTGCTAAACTGCAGCAGCAACAGGGAGTGAGAGTGTGAAAACATCTCTGCAGACACCAAGGTCAATGGAGAAGGATGGGGAGGAGGGTGCTTAGGCACTGAAAGAAAGACTCCTCTGTGAGCTGTGGTGAAGACTAGGGTGAGGTGGGTGCTTGAAGGAGGCTGTGACTCCATGGGAAGCTCACCCTGGAGCAAATTCCTGGCAGGACCTGGGAGCCCATGGGGAGAGAGGAGCCCAGGCCAGAGCAGGTTTGCTGTCAGGGCTTGTGACCCTGTGAGGGCCCCAGGCTGGAGCAGTCTATCCTTGAAGGCCTGTTCTCCCAGTGGATACTGTGGCAGGGTGTGAGGAGCTGCCCCATGATAGGTCCCATGTTGGAGCAGTTTGTGAGGAGCTGCAGCTCATGGGAAGGACCCACGCTGGAGAAGTTGGTGAGGAACTGTCTCCTGTGGGGAAGCCCCCCACAGTGTAGTAGTGGGAAGTGTGAGGAAGCTTCTCCCTGGGAAGAAGCAGCAGTAAAGTCCATCTGTGATGAGCTGACCCCAACCCACATCCCCTGTTCTGGTTGGGGGGAACAAAGGAGAGTCCTGGGCAGATGGAGGGGTGGGTGGAGGTGTTTTAAGGTTCAGTATTATTTCTCATCTCCCTGTTCTAATAGTTCAGTGATAAATCAAACCATTTCTCCCCAGACTGAGTCAGTTTTGCCCATGATGCCGATTGCTGAGTGATCTCCCTGTCCTGATCTCAGCACACAAACCTCTCGTTCCATTTTCCTCTCCCCTCTCCAGTTTAGGAGAGGGAGTGATATTGTGACTTGGTGGGCACCTGGTACCCAGCTAGGGCTAAACCACCACACCTGTAACCTCCAGATTCTGAGGCACAGATTGTCATTGGTGTAACTTCATGTTTTAGAGGCAGGTTGGGTGGCTTTTGTAACTTCTATTAGAAGCTGAGAATTTCTGAATTATATAGCTGATTGTCATCAGCCTGGCAGGTGGTGCTTCAGCAACCTGGGACCATGTCTTCATTGTAGGAAGTATTAAAAAAGCCCGAACACCACGCACATTAGCCCATCACTGTATCCTGTATCATATTAGATGTGCAACTTTCAGTGGCTGGCTATTTAATCTTTTGCTATTCCGTGTGTGTTTGTTGACAGCTTTATCCCCCTATAACACTGCCTTTGTAACTTGCTGCACCTCCCAAGAGCCAAAGCTGTTGTGTGCTTGTATCATCACATCTGAATTTATCTTTGTTTCTTTCAAGAACTCTAACATCACCCTACTTTTTCTGGTTTTGATGCCCATCCTGTTCTTAGCAAGACCAGGCATTTGGTTATAATATGCAGTAAATGAGTGATCCTGCTCCAAACGTTCCTGGTTTTCACTCATCCAGGAGCAGCCCCACTGTTAGATCAGGACATGATTGTGCTTGGAGCTGTGCAAACAGCACAAAGACAATCCCTCATCAAATATTGTGGGCTGGGAATCATGTGCAACATGTGAGCTCCAAGCTTGAAACAGCATATCATTGCTTATGCAGTTAGATTTGCATTTGTATGTATGGTAAATTATCCTTTAGTAAGTGTCCAAACTTTGCATGAAACAACCTCTGGCTGCATCAATTTCTGCTCTGAGGATGCATATGTGTTGCTGACACTGAAGGTAACTGCAGGTTTCTTCCATGATCACCACCCAGATCATTTTAGCCCCTTTTATGTCTCTGCTATCTTGTCTGACCAATGGGAATGTCACCTTTTAGGAGGGCTGCCACATTTACTCTTTGTAACTCTGGAACGCAAGACTTTCAAGAAATGTTAAAAAGTGGCTTTTTCCACTGACTTGTGTGGAATTAGTGTCAAGACAGTAACAATCTAGGAACTCCCTTCTTACTTGCTTTAGGAGGTCAAAAGATTTGGTAGGCAGCTACTGAAATGGCTTTCTCTCTGCCTAGGTCTCTTCTCTTTCACACGTGCATTACAGTGGTGAGTCACTGTATTCATTTCAACTTATGTCATCTGGGATCTTTCTTCAGGCCAGACTGAAACACTCCTCACAATGAGTAGTGCCACGCTCCATAAAAAGTCACATTGATTTCAGAAGGGCTATCACTGATGTGTTGTACTATTCATTGTTGAGCAAGGGAATAAATATCCCAGTCTGGCTCTGTGCAGCGATAGCAGCAGAAACTGGAGGGTGGGGAGTGGGAATTACAGAGACAAGGAAACCTTTCATTGAAAAAAATGCAAAGAAAACGTGGTTCATCTGAATGCCTGAACTCTAAAGCAAAGCTCTCACTGGCAAACGATAGAATACAGTGTAGAGGCTGGTATCTAGTAAAGCAGAATATAGAAAGCTCATTCCAAATAAGAACATAAAATGGCTGCTGTGCCATAAATCTTTACCCAAACAGTGGGAATTCAACTGAAGAATGACTTTAACCACCAAAGAATTCCAGAGTATAAAGGATATGGTGTTTTTGGGAGGCAGGCTGGGGTTGCTTTGGGTGTTGCTGGATGCATTCTTCAGTCCTAGTTCACAGGCAGATCTTTCAGAAGTTACGTGGTACACTGGCAGTACAGCTTCAGACCTATTGAAAAAGCATGTTCTTCATTTTGTGGGCTGAAAGGCTAAATATGGGCACAGTAACACCTGGGCTAGAAGTGGTTTGTACCTGTAGGCGTTCACATATCTTTGAGTCTCTGCTGGCTTTCTGTCCCTCTGCTTGTGCTGGGGGATGTTTCTCTGCAAGGCTGTCCCACAGGCACTGCCAAGCACAAGTACCCTGGAAGGGAAGCATTTAATGATTGAAGCAGGGGCAAAATCTTGCTTCACCAGTGCTGTGATATTAAGGGAGTTGAGAGCTCTGCAAGGCCAAACACAACTCCTTTACCCTTAGAGTGCTAAGCAGCATCTTCCATCGAGTGGCAGATGTAACTACAGTGTGCAGTGGTAACGGGCCCCATGGCTGCATGTGCTGTGTGCTTTCCTTTGCAAGAGCCAGATAGTTCCTAAAAGTAAAACAACACTCGGTGTGCTGTGCTGTTTTAGACAAAAACACAGGTGATGTTGTGAAGCAGCTGTACCTTTTCATAGAACCACTGAATGGCAGAGTTGGAAGGGACCTTTAGAGATCATCTAGTCCAATTCCCCTGCAGAAGGAGGTTCACCTAGATCAGGTCACACAGGAACTTGTCCAGGTGGGTCTTGAAGCCCTCCAAGGAAGGAGCCTCCACACCCTCCCTGGGCAGCCTGGGCCAGGGTTCCCTCACTGAAACACTCAAACAGTTTGTTCTTATATTTAAATGGAACTTCTTGTGCTCCAGCTTCATCCCATCACCCCTTGTCCTGTTGCTAGATACTTTTCATCCCACCCTGATGCCATCCCCACACTGTCTTCCACAATCTCCCTTCCTTCCCCCTGTCCACACACAACGAGCAGAAATGTGATTGCTCACCTCTGATGCTGAGCACCAATGCAGCTCTCTGCCTTCAGACTCCAGCAGCCACCACGTGTGTGCAGTGATATGTGTGTGTATGTTGGAGGCAGGATGGTTTCTCCCTAGTTTGCACCAGATACCAACCTTGATAAAACAAATTGCATCCAGTCATCTTTGTATCAACTGCTGTGGAGTGCCCTACTAGGAGACTACGTGGGAATGTTTTCTGGACTCAGTGCTCTCTTGCTTTGGTGATGTGTGGTAGATAAAAGTGGTAAACCGTGCTCCCTAGTCCTGCTGCTGCACTCTAGTTGGATTTTCTTTGAGATGCATTTTAAGATCTTGATTTTAGGGGGCATTCTAGGTGCTCATTCTATCTGAAAGGAAGACAACTTGCTTAGACACGCCTTTGGAAACCCATTTGACTTGTATATTGCCTATTTCCTATTGTTTCTTCTATAGAGCGGCGAGGATCTAAGTTGGTGAAAGTTCAACAACTAAAATCTCCTGCATGCTTTATTGTTTCCATTGCTGCAGCACCCAGAACCCCGAATTAAAGCAGTCAGGTTTTTAATGGGGGGTGGGGGGGCCATTTCAATATGCAAGCAAAAAGATGATAATGAATTTTTAACAGGCTGCCTCTACCTACTCAGCTTTCATTTGTAGCAGCCTTTCTCATAAAAGGGAAGAAATAAAGCACCAGTAATTCTCCAGTGAGCCTGTAAATCAGACTTTTGGTCATGTCTGTGATTTTTTTTTTTTCCCATCTTGAAATTTTCCTGGAGAGCAGGTAAAGCAGGGAATAATCTTCCAATATAAACCCTGAGCTTAATCGGTTCCTTTATGACTGTAAGCCAAGCTCAACTTTCAGTTCTCTCAAGCTCAGCCCAGTTACAATTAATTTTTCCCTAGCACAAGCCATTAACAACAGCACTGGAGACAAACCTCAAATGATCCGTATTTTCTCTGTAATGGAAAGAACCCAAAAACACCTGAGGGTGCTTAGCTGCTGCAGGTTTCCACCATATGAACTAGCAGAGCTCTGTAAAGCTTATTCTTGTCCAGAAAGTCGTTTGGTTTTTTTCTCTGCTTAGCAGATTAAAGAGCAGGGCTCCATGTGTTTAATTAGAAAGAAATGTGGGAAAGGAAGGTCTTGAGAAAAGCCAAGAAAACAAATACAAATCAGGCTTCTGGGTTTAAAGAGTGGGGAAAAAAAGGCAGTGGATGGGCTTGTGAGGTCTTAGAGCTATCACTTGTCTCTCAGGTTAGAAGTGTACAGCATGAGGTGTTAAGAAAGTGAAACCCCAGCAGCAGAACCTCTGACTGACACACAGCCAAGGTGCCGGTGACACGCGGTGCATCCAGCCACGGGCCCAGCTTGTTCCTCACTGAGGAATTCAGGAGCTGGGCCTTTCAAGTCTCCCTCTTTGGCATTTATCCAAGATTGCTGAGGCTTTGAAAAGCAGGATTGTTCTGAAAGGGGGATGGCAGTTCCAAGCAGCTCTTTGCCATGGTATTGCACATCCATCGTCTCCCTGTTCAGACACGACCACGTGTACTCTCCCGTCACAGACAGTGCTCTTTTCACTAGCTGAGCGGCTGCAACACATGCCAGAGAATTAGAAGGAACTGGCCAGCCTTCAAGATTTCTTCACAGGGACTTCTTAATCAGCTCCCATGCCTCTGTACTCTCGTGTCTGTGTGTCTGGTAATTTGCTCTACTTTATGTACACTCTGTTTATAATACAGATTGGCTTTTTACTTTCTGCAACGATTCCTCTCACTTTGCCAGCACCTTGCCATTTGCAGCTTTAATGCCTGTTGATAGTTCTTCATCAGTAATAGCTGCCAATGTATATTCCTTTCACAAGATGTTCACCCTCAGTTTTTAGAGGCAGCTACAGATTTAGTCACAAACTGATCGAATAGTTCATTTTCTTTTCACATGGAATAGATTCATCAAAATGAATAGATCATCTGAAGGCTGAAAACAGAGATGAAGAAGCTTCTTTAGTGTGGATTTGTGCTCTGAGCCAGAGTCAGCTCCACCAAAACCATTCCTGTGTGCTCAGTCTGGTTTTTAATAGCTTCAGTGGGAGAGCTTTTGCAGCTTCCCATGAGCAACTGCCTGCGCAGCCACAACACTGCACCTCATCCCAGCACCACCACACATTGCCTAACTTGATTTGCTTCCACTGTGGGCAATGCTTCAATCCCCAGACTCGGCCCCAGGAGCCTGAGCAATGGTCTTGTCAGATTCCTTGCCAAGGCAGGGAAGGCTTCTGATGCCTCAGGCTTTTCCATATACTGTGTCACTTGATCTCGTTTATCAGTGGATACATGCTTTGTCTCCTTTTCATTGGTGATGAGTCCTTCCTGTGGCCCTTCACAAGGTTCTGCTCTCTTGGGTGTCACTCTGTGCCACAGCCCACCCTCGTAGCTCTGGTTTCTGTCTGGCTAAACAGGGGACACCTGGCCAAGCTCTGTGTGGCCACCTCACCTCCTGCCTGTCCATGCCCTGCCACACTCTGATTCACTCGGTGGAGACAGTTGTTCCTTGCTGTCCTTCAGTTACCAAGCTATGTGTCTTCCCATTATTGATTAGGCAGTAATGCATGAATGCCTCAATCAAGATCATGACGTTTTGATGCTTAGCTAATGTAGATCCACAGAAATTATTATCTGTGTCCTGAAGAGCCTAAACAGGCTGGTAAAGACAACTGAGTGGTTGCAAACTGCCTTCAGAGCCCCTTGGTCTTTATAGGAACTGTTTCGTGGCTCAGGGAATACTGCTCTGCCAACAGTGACTAGAAGGGCTCCTCATTCACCTTGCAGTGTCTCATCCAGTCTGGGAAGCTATTACCTCTGCTTTGTAACACAACAATCTTCATGAACTTTGTGTGTCCTTTCTGTCCTTAAGTTAGGGCTTTTTCCCCAACTAGCTCAGTATTCAGCCCTTTCTATCAGCTGGCTCCAGTTATGTGATCCTCACGTGCTATCTCTGAATAAACATTCTTTGAAGTTACACAGTAGAAAGATGCCCTTGGTAAGCTGCTTTGACTCAGCTGCTTCAAATAAGAAGAGCACTGTTGAGCTATAAAGGTTAATTTCACCCATCTCAACTCAAGTTAAACAAGAATTTAATGAAGCCCAACAGATGCTGAGTTGATTACTCCCGAAAACTGAGGTTCTCCAAATTCTTTACTCAAGTAGATAACTCTATGTTTTCTTTTCTAGCAAAGGATATTTTGCTTGACCTAGATTTTTGTGAGCAATCAGATGACAAGAATGAGCCTACTGAGAAAAACCCAAAGTGCAATGATCTAAAAAACTACATATATCTAAATCCAACTGCTTGATTTAATTGCTGAGTGAGAACCCAGCCTCCCCATTGAGTACCAAACACCCTGAGGAGTCAACCTATCTATACCTATTGTGTTGAGCTTGTGGCCTGAGCTCGTTGTCAGGCCCAAAGTCCTCTGTGCTGCTTACATTTTGGCTTTGGCTCAAGTCTCACCCAGAGGCAGGAGCAGGCTGCAGAGATGGAGAACCAGGACTCAAACAGGAAGAATAAGCCACAAAGCTTCATGCAGACACACAGAGGTTTGACATGCATCTGTTAAAATACAGAGTCTCCATTAAAAAGAGGAATCTGTCATGATCCCAAAGGAGCAAGTTCATCCCTGAGTTCCAGATCAGATCTTTTTGGAGGGCTGCTACAATAGTAAAGTTAAGGGTCCTCTAAAACCTGTGATGATGGAGCAGTGGAACAGGCTGCCCAGAGGGGTTGTGGAGGCGCCTTCCTTGGAGCTCTTCAAGTCCCACCTGGACACGTTCCTGTGTGACCTGATCTAGGTGAACCTGCTTCTGCAGGGAGGTTGGACTGGATGATCTCTAAAGGCCCCTTCCAACCCTCACCATTCTATGATTCTATGTGGCTTGAGTAGATAATGACACAGTTGACTTTTACAGCAGAAGTCCACCATACCAAGATTAATCCTGCATGCAAAGGTTTGCTAGGCCTGGACATCCACAGGCTGTAGCGTAGCAGCCCCAGGTTCATGGAAGAGTTGTTCATTGCCTCCAAACATCAAGGCAAGTCATCTGCATTTTGAAGAGTCTCCAAATGGCCATTTCCATAATGTATGTTTTACAAAGTCACTGCTGTATATTTGCATAATAGATAGCAGCAGTGCCAACAGCTCCATTGCAGCACAAGGTGTCAGCTTTCATGAACTTCCAACAGGTTTTTCTCTTTATTGGAGCTCTTAAGACAGAAAGAAATTGGCAATAAATGATAAATCTCAGTGAGGAGACTGAGTGCTTGTCAAAGCTTCTTTGGCTGGCTGGGATCATGCAGAAAACAAGCCACGTGCCCAGTCACCTAAGTGCTCTGCATCTTTCCCTGCCAGTTCTGTGCATAGGAACAAGCAGTTTGTGGATTCATTCCAGTTCATTCAGCTTCTTGATCTAGAGTCTCCCATTGCTCTCCACTCCCTTGCATCAACAGCCAAATGCTTTCACTCTCTACAACTTCCTCCTCCTTAAAAACAAATACAGGCAAGGGCTGTTGGAGAGGTGCTGCCTGGAGAAGAGCTTTGTGAACCACACTGTCTTTGTCACTAGCCTCAACTGGGCAATGAAGCTTGAGCACATCAATGTGGAGAGAAGCCCGTGCAAAGTAGCAGACCACTGAGTTCCAATGCAATGTACATCACCCTCAAAATGGGGTCTTTCATTGCTCTCATGATGGAGTCAATACCTCAAGGAGTTATCTCATATGTGATCTACGAGCAGTATTGTTCTTTCCACATGACTAAGTGGGACAGTGTTGGCCAGTGTAGAATTCAGGAGTGATGTTACCCTGAGAAAGGGGGAAGGTTTTGAGCACCTTCTTACAGGACCCGTCTTTACAGCCCCTCCCCCATCACCAGACACAGCTCCACACAAAGCTATGGCAGTACCACAGTGGTAGCAGACTAGCTAAATTCACTCCTGGTGGATTTGATGTATATGTCTCCCATGAAAACCGGAAGTAGCAGCTCAACATCCTCCCAGAAAAGAGCTGGGGAATGAGATCATTGCCAGATCCAAACAGGACTTTCCTCGCTTGAGTTTGCTCCACAGCCTGAACACGGGCTGAGCTTGGTTTTGTGCATATGCCAATGGATGCTGCTTCATTTTGTAAGCCATTTTATGAGGAGAGTTCATGTTTTTGGTTAAATATCTCCTTTCCATTTGTGTTGATTTGGGTATTCGTCATCCTGCTGCATGTGATAAAGGTTCATCAGTTTCCCTGCATGCTGCTAATAAGATAATGCTTTTAAGCTGGTTGGTATTTTCACATGAAACATGTTGTTCTTGCTACAGAGACTCAGCAGAGTGATGGCTCTAATCATCCTCTCCGTCAATAACTGTCAGCTGTGATAGAGCTGGGGTTCTGGTTGGCCAGATAAAGCCAGCAATGTGAAATAGAGGATATGCATGCTGAACAGTTGCCAAACTAGAGCAGGAGCAAAGATGAATTTAAACTTACCATGCCAGAGGTGAAGCAAGCCTAATGCTGTGATGCTTTAATGCTCTCCATATTAAGTCTGAAATGATTAATCCAGGGCAATATCTTGCCACAGTTTCTTTTGATTTCAGTTCTGGAAAGATTCAGTTTCTTGCTGGTTGATCTGAAGACCAGAACTGTCCTTTGGCATTGTAGCTAATCGCTTTTGTCATCTAGATTGAAAGAAATCAAATGGTACATGGACTGAAGTGAGTTCAATGTTTATTCCATAATTACACATTAATTGTGATTATGTGCTATTAGAACCTCTTTGGAAGATTTTAGTATAAGGTTCTATCTATGCTCAAGAAGTCAGAGAAACACAAGAAGCATTGTAAATGCTCACTGCCACCACTTTGAGGTCATGTGATGACTTCAAAGTCTTGCAGCAGGAACCATGTCTGCCCAAGGTTCATAGGGAGCAGTGGGAATAACTGGAAGAATCTGACTGTCTTTTTTAATGCAAGAGTGAGGAATGATGAGAGCAGCCTGTTGGCAGAGTGAAAAGAAACTTTCAGATGTCTGAGAGATGTTTGTGGTTGTTTTGCTGTGGCTGCCATGCTGGAAGTCAATGCCTTGGTGGTGGTTATTACATCCAGGGATTGATGTGTTGAATACACCCTGCCTTGCAGAGACAACTGGGAGCTAAAAGGGCTCTGCCCTGAGTCACAGAGCTCTCTGGTGGGAGGGGAATTCTTCTGTGGTTTTATTTTCTCCTACCCACTCAGCTTACAGATGTGACATCTGCTGATGCTACAATGCCAGGGTATGGCTTCCCAGGCAGATAGCAGTCCATCTTCCCACCTCTCTCTGGGCTCTCCTTGGGAAGGCATGAAGACACCTCACTGAGTGGCATGAAGCAGTTTCTGTCATCTCTTCTCTTTCTGCTAACATCCTGATACTTAATCTGAGTAGTCTTTATCCAGTGTATTTTGGGCCAGCTTGCTCTTGGGGTAGAGCGTGTAGTAACGTTGCAGAGCCTGCTTCAGCCTCAGACAGGCGTCTCTACATACTTCTTCTGACTGGATAAGACACGAGAGACCTGGGTTCAAGCACCTCTTCTAGATCTCCCATGGGAAGGATCTGAACCTCCATATGGTCTATCACTGGTGTGCATTTTAACTAGTGCCCTGGCTGGCAGGTGCCTGTTTGCTCTCCTGCCCTTTGGTGTGATCCTGCGAGCCTCTGCTGCTGAGGTCTGGCAGAGGAGAGGAGACCTGCAGGCCGTCCTCTCTCTTCATGTGCCATGCCCCAAGGGCTGTGCAGCTCCCAGGGGTTTATGTGCATGCTCAGCTACAGAAACCTAAACATTGTAGGGCTTTTGGAGATGGAAACTGAAGAGTCTAGAGAATTGTTATGCCCCCAGGGCTAGACAACAGCTGAATGGGAGCTTTGGGAGTCTCAGTAGTGCACAGATCATGGAATCATGATGGTTGAAAAAGACCTGTAAGATCATTGAGTGCAAGCATTCAGCTCACCCTGCAGCTAAGGTCACATGGAAGCTTAAGGTTTCTTGGGGGTTGGTGTTGCTAGTGCATAGGTTGTAGCCTGCTCAACCCTGGCCTTCCTCTCAAGCTATGCGATTTCTTTCTTATGGTCTAGAGATACTGTAAATGGTGCTTGTATATGATCTGTGAGACTCTTTAGCTGAGAGAGATGCTGCTTTTTAGTTTTAGGCCTTGGGGCTGACACACATGTGCCTAACTTCAAGCAGGTGGGTAATGGTGTTTCGCTTGGTGGTACAATCTCTGTTGAAAGTCAAGCAGATGAAGTTCAAATCCCTGCTGTAAGTTGAACTTAACGTTGCTGCTAGGCCAAGATCACATTCAGTCTTTACAAAATGCTTTGTCTGTTCAGAGCTGCAGAGCCAAAGACAAATCCTCATTGCAAATGTCAGTTGCAAAGACAACCAGCAGTTTCTGAAAAGGCTGGATATTCATTCACAACATGCACATTTTCAAGCAAGAAGAAGTGTGGTTGCCCCTGAAGGGAAACAGCACCAACACGTGGGGTGTTTTTTCTTCTTGAGAAGCTAAAGGAGCGTCTGGGGGAGAGGAGCTGGGATGGCTGGAAATGTTTCTGTACTCCCTTCTAAAATAAGTTTATAGTTTCCCCATATACAATTTAATTAAGCCTTCGATTTGACCTTTGCATTGAGCAGTAAAAGTGAACTGGGAAAGATGTGGGTAGAACGAGAGCGCAAAGAAAGCGTGCCCGACGTCAGCCGCTGTGAGAACTGTTTCTGTAACCAAAACTAATGAGATCATCAGGACAAAAGCAGCAGCCAAAGGATTTTCAATTATTACTAATATTTTTCTTCCTTAGGCCAGTTTATATTTTTCTTAATTACAGCTTTGAGCTGTGGTGTGATATTTAGCAGATGCCTTCGGCACTTGGCGTGCTGATCACTTGCACGCTCCAGACTGGCAGGGGCACCTAATCTTTGAAGTCTACAGCACACATTCATCTTTAACCATAAAGGTCAAGCCTGCATTCCTTGCATCCCCCCAAACCCCCATTAAGTTTAATAGGAGTTTTGAGCACGTGAGGCATGCTGGATCAGGATCCCTCTCAGTCATCTCAGGGTTACCACTCAGGGATGTACAGAATTTCTCCACTTGACTAATTAGTTGCACCATCCAGTGATACAGCAGAAGGCTGTCACAGAGCTTTTTAGCTGTTTCATTACAAGAAAGTTACAATGAAAGTTCAACAGATTTACTGGGAACATCATGTTTTACAGATCCTTCCATGCTGTGTTTCAGGATCTCATGTCAGCTGTGCTGCAGTATGTACCCAGTATCTGGCAAACTAAACAAGCTTAAACATGCAGCCACAAACATGTGCCTGGGACTAGACTGAAAACAGATGTTTCCAGGAAATGTAAAAGATGTTTGGCATGTTTGAAGCTTATACTTTCAGCTTGTCTCCCTTTGAGTAAGTGCTGTATTAATATAAACAAAGTGACAGCACTCTCTCTTGCAAATGACTGGCTGATTAATGAAACTGCTGCTGGGTCACACGAGCCTTATTATATTGGGACTTTTCTTCCCAAGGAAAAGATGGATTGTTCTACCTTGACATTTACCATGACAGAAGCTGAGGCAGTTATATGTGTGAGTTTACTTTTTAGCCCTCAGAACTAACACAATTTTACTGTGGCTCCTGAAAATCGTGCAGGGTTTGCTATGACAGCTGTATATCAAAAGCCAAACAAATACAGTGACAGGTTTCCTTACAGCAGCATGGCAGAGATAATGCCCTATTCTGTCTCTCTCTGATTGTATTACATTCATATACATACAGTCAAAAAGATTGTTTGGGAATGAAGGAAGGAGTTGCCATCTCATGTTAAGTGCAGCTTCCAGGCACCTGACATCTCAAATTGTCTCTCAGTTGCTCCTGGTTTTTCTTTATGCTGCATTTGGCTCTTTTTTTGTACCAGTAGTTCCTGAAAGTTCCACCCAATGTTATTTTCTCTAGGAGAATGGGTACATCCAGAATGTGTAAAATGAAGGGGGAAATAAAGTAGTTCCCTTACTGGCCTATAGGGAGAAGTGATCTGCCAAAGCTCTCTCCGAGTTCAGTGCACAGTTAAAAAGCAGACACAGATAGCCCTGGTCCCAATTTATGACTGTCCCCGCAAGGCCAACTTCTCTTCAGTCACACACTCCTTGAAAAGAGAAATGGAAAGGTGGCAGAACCAGAACGGAACACATCAGCTAACCCTCATTATCATGCCTCTGGAGAAGCTGGGCCAAACCCAGTGCAGCTCAGTAGTGAAGAGATGACAGAGACCTGTTCAATTGTACCTCTGTAGTTGAAGGCTTTCCTCCTAAAACCAAGTTTCCATAAGGTGTGTGAGGAAAAGGCTTATGTGGATATCGCTGTATCCAATTCTGGGCCCCTCAGCTCAAGAAGGACAGGGAACTGCTGGAGAAAGTTCAGTGCAGGGCTACCAAGATGATGGAGTGGAGCATCTCCCTTGTGATGAAAAGCTGAGGGAGCTGGAGCTTGGAGAAGAGGATACTGAGGGGTGAGCTCATTCATGTTTATAGATACATAAAGGGTGGATGTCAGGAGGCTGGATCCAGGCTGTGCTCAGTGATGGACAATGACAGGACAAGGGGCAATTGGGATAAACTGGAACACAAGACGTTCCAAAGAAACACAAGGACAAATTTCTTCCCTGCTGAGGTGAGGGAGCACTGGCAGGGACTGCCCAGATGGGCTGTGGAGGCTCCTTCTCTGGAGAAATTCCAATCCAGCTGGGTGAGTTCCTGTGTGCCCTACTCTAGGTGCTGCTGCTCTGGCAGGGGGGTTGCACTGGATGAGCTTTCCAAGTCCCTTCCAGCCCTTAAGATTCTGTGGCTCTGTATACTCAGGCTGAAATAGAAAGGGGTAGAACAGAATGTACATGGGAGGCTGCAGAGCTGTTAATTACTCCCTTCATCTGGCTCCAAAAGGGATATACTACACCTGCCTTTTAGTGACTGGTTTTATATAGCAGACAATAACAGGCTCCAGAATTTGGAGAATTGCGTCACGAGTTATCACACTTCGGGAGCTCTCACATTCCCATTTCCACAGCATTCCTGTTTCCATTTGTCAGCTGAAGCTGTAACTGGAAATAACAAGTGCTGGTCTTAATGTCAGGATAACAGAGTATTTGGGAATTACTGGCACATTTTATGGCAACAGCATTGTTTTGCAATTTCAGAGCACTTTCCTTTGAATATGTAAAAGTAATTTCAGCTTTTGCTACCAGAGGTGATAAAAAGCTAATAATAACACTGCAGCACCTCCTGTAATTTAAGAGCCTGTTCCGCCAAGTTGCACCTAGCTTTAATTTTCTTATGAAGCTGTCAGCCAAAACCAAGCCTGGGATCGAACTGAGATTTATCAGGCAACTGAGCTGCAACGTGGAGAGAAAATGCAGGTACTGACCAGTTCACTTTAGACCTGCATTATGAGTATCATTACAACCATGATGAAGCATCCAAGGCTGAGGCTTTAATTTGCTCTCCTAGATGCTGACATTCTGTCTTTTCAAAGCACGAGTATTTGCATGAAAGCCTAGGAAGTGATGAACAGGTCTGACTTCAGGTAATTAATGTGGGAAAGAAAAATAGAAACAGCCTCCCTTTCTTCACCCCCCTCCCCAGTGACTGGGTTGAAAGTTCTCCTGAGCAGCTCATGGTGTGAAACTGATGGAAATGTGTTCAAAACGTCCAGGTGGTTGTAGGCAGGATGGATGAATGAGCATCAGTTCTCTGCTATCAGTCCCTTCCTCCACTAGCAACTGGGCTGCTATAGTTCATATTTACAGGACTAGTCTGGCAGTTCAGGTTTGGTTTCGTTCAGAGTCCCCTCACAGCTTGTCTGGCCTTAGATGTATGCAGGCCACCATGGCTGTTGGTTAATCAGGAGTATCCTGCCAGAGGAACAGAGGTCCTGAGGCACAAGCACATTGCTGGAGCCTCAGCATTTGCACTGGTGTACAGAGCTGAGTCTGCCAGTGGCCCTCTCAGCCACAAGAAGTGAAAGGCATCAAAGGCTGGGTCTCAAAGGTGCTGGGGCAGTACAAACACAGGCTTCACCTAAACCAACCCAGCTTCCCTCGATGTGAGATCAGCCCATCCAGCTGTCCTGCCCTTGCTGCTTCTCTCCTTCACTTCAGAAATACTTCATTTTTCTCTCTGGCAGCAGCAGCCTGACCAGGGAGTCTTTGCATTTACCCTTGTGCTGAGCCTGATTCAGACAGGCTCAGTGACACTGGCAGATCTTTGCAGGGAAAGGCTCTCTATCACACTGCTCATTTGCAGTCACAGAGAAAAGACTGAGCTCAAGTCAGGTCAAGAGAAGGACAGAAATGGAAAAGGGTTTCTGTTAGGTGGCTGAACTTGTCCATCCTTTATCAAGACAATAGGAAACATCAACAGACACTGACGTGGACCTTGCTGATACCCTTCATTAGAGAGTGATAGCATGCAAGTACACCACTGTATCTTTGATAATGCCTATCAGTAGCAAACTGCAAATCATTTAAGTCAGCTGAATCCCATCATAGAATCCTTATGGTTGGAAAAGACCTTTAAGATCATCAAGACCAACTCATCTCACACTGCCAAGCTAAACTAAACCACATCCCTCAGCACCTCATCTGTGTGTCTTCTGAATATCTCCAGGGATGGAGACTCCACTACCTCCTGGGCAGCCCCTTCCAATGCTTAATAACCCCCCCACCAACATGAGTTGATTTTGTGTCAGAAAGCCTGATAATAACCTAACAATGTAATAATTGCAGTTATTTTGCCCCTGCATTGTTTCCTGGCTTACAGTCTGCTTGAATATGTGACTCACCAAGTGTGTTTGAAAGGTGTGCCCAGCCCTCACTATAGGGGAGGTTTCCTGTTCCTAAATTAGATGATAGTGGCTCTCCCTTTTACCCTGAGCTGGCCTCTCTGAGGAACAGTATTGATCCATGTAAGTATTTATGAGCAGCTCAGCTGTGTCTGAGCAGCACGTGCATTGCTGGGCAGCAGTCTGTGGTTAGATCTTTGAGGTGAGGAGAATCTTAAATTCTCTAAAGCCAAGGTGAAGTAATTTTCATTATGTGCTTTGTTTGTTTTGTCAAGATGTGAATTTAACAGCAGTTAACAAGGATGAAAGTTGAGCTGAGGAAATGGACTCGATCCACTGGACTATCCTGGGCCCTAGAGGGACTCAGGGCTGTCAACACTGACCACAAGCAGACCTTGTCCTCTACCAGAATCCCAAAGAGCTGTTGAGGAAAGCTGCTTTGGCAGTCAGCTGCCTCCACCAAGTACCCCTCTTGGCAGGATCTGATGACTCACACTGGGAGGCTGGATAAAGGAACAGCACAGTAGCTACTACTGTGGCTGTATCACCATCATGCTGCAGTGATAAATAAACAGTTGTAGACTGTTTATCATATGCCAGGCCATCCAAAAGGCTATCACATTTGTAAGCCTGAGGTTAGCTGAAGCCTTGAAAGGTTTTGACCACTCCATGTCTGGAAAGGAAAGGGAGGCTGATGATGGGAAGAAAGTTTATAGTGATGGAGAAAACTTTTAACTGGGAAGCATAAAGCCTTTAAAATGCAGAAGGTAAATACTACAGCAAACCAAAGCTGTGGGGTTTGTTTGCTTGGTTTTACAAAGTCATTCTCTGGAGGCTTGATTCATGGCTGTTGAACATCCAGGGTTTGCTTTGTTGAGGCTGGGGTTTCACTCTGTGTGAGTCTTTCACACTGACACTTTCTTTTTCAGCATGCTCACTATATTTTTTTTTTGCCTTTCCAATGTCAGTAGTAGACTGAATGTAACCATCTCTGACTCTGAGGGAAAGATTGAAGGGGAAAAAACTCATTTAACTTGGAGTGTCTGAGCCAAAAGCCTGGAATGAGTAAGCAACAGGAACTCTGAGGAGACTGGAATAAAACATGAAGACAAAACTTGTTCCTGAAAAACTAAATATAGGGCTGAGGAAGATGTTGAACTAGGTGAGGACTGAGGCTATCTGTATTTATCTATAAGCAGAGTGAAAACAGAGCATTTTAAATAAAATGCCAGTTTGGCACAATTAAATCCCAAATTAGAATTGGCCACGAATAGCATCAGGAGATGCTCAGCTGTAAAGACAGAGGATCCAGAACGTGGCCCTTGCCGTGGGAAGGATAAAGGCAGAGCTTTCTAATGTATTATTTAATGCTTGTTATGTAGTGCATTAAGCAGTCAGGGAGAGGAAAGCTTTTAAAAACCAATGGCCTCTCTGATCGCATTAAATCTTACCTTAGATTTTTTGGTTAAGTCAATATGAAGAAAATAAACGAATTAATACATTTCGGTCTGCCCGATTTATAGACGCCAATCAAGTTACAACGCTGGACATGGCCAGCTGAAAGAGGGGAATAGATGTACCTGAGTGAGGTCTTAATTTAATCAGCTGGCCCCAGAGAGCTGAAGTCAGCAGGCTGGGATGATATAAGAGACAGCAGAGAAATAGTGCCTTTCCCGCAGTGGGGAAGGAGAGTGACAGTGATGGAAAGGAGTCCAGGCAGTGTCAGAACACACCTATTTCCATGATTTATTCTTAATTTACTTTAATGACAGTCTGAAGGTTGTCCATTTTTCTTCGAGTGTCCTCAGAATACTGATATTTTCTAAACAGTTAGAGCATGCTTTTTCTCCCTCCCCTTGCTGTTAGCTCTGTTGCAAGTTGGAATTGAAGAGGAACTATGTCAGACTCCCCTTTTCCCACTGCACACCTCACCAGCCAGTGTCCCTTCTCTGCGCTCACCCCTGAGGCAGGTCTAGGAATCACAGGTTCCTCTGGGATTATTGATGATATATTGATAAAAAATGGAGGAATTAGTTGCATTTCTTTCACAGTTTACACTGGCAAAAGAACAATCTGTGCTTCCCCAATACAATAGCTCATTTTTATTATCAAGTGAGTTTATTGATGGTTGTTCAGAACCACTGACGTGCAGACAATGAGCTCAGATTGCATTTACATTTCTGGAATGCTTTCCATCTTTCCAGTTTCTGCCAGGAACTTGTTTCAGTGGTGTAGAGTTTTTTCTTTTCAGATTGGGCTGGCTTTTACTCTGCATTACCAATCTGTGCCTTTTGCTTGTTTGCATATGTGCACTGCTCTCATCAGTACCACAAATGCTTGGAGCTTGGACCTGAACAATTATTGCTACTCTGTGAATTCTCCCAGGTAGGAATCTGGTTTTTGCCAGGCACTCAGGTAGGCTTTTACAGACTGACTGTAAAATCTTCATCCCATCAGCAGATCAAATACTGATGTACTTGTTTTTTTCCCCTCACAGTGCCATTGAGAGGATTCAAGGGCAATGTGATCTCAGTAATACTTGCAAATAGCTTGGGAATGTCAAGATAACTGGAGACCTTTATCAGTCATTTTCTCATTTGAAACAAATCCATGTTTTTGCAGTGAAGGAGTACTGCTGCTGCTGCTTCCTTATGAACCCAGCCTGGAATCACCCCAAAATGCATCTGGAGAGGGAAAAATGCCCCAATATCATTCCATGCTTTAAAAACAAAAAGTCCTTGTATTCACTAGGGAGAACAATCAAACCAAAGCTGAAGCATTTTCTCTTTATAGCCACTTCATTGCCCATGGTGATGAACAAGGCACATGAGACACCCCTGTATTTCATCATGTCAGCAATCTTTCCTGCCAGACTGCCTTGCTGGATCAAGTCTCACAAGTTGCTTTTATCCAGTTAAGGATTCTGGCAAGACAGAAAGAAGCTCTAGAGTTGACTGTCAGAGTAAGTCAGTATGCTCTCCATTCTCCTGCATCAACTCAGCAACTTGGATGTTTCACTGAGGCATGGTACAAAACCACTCAATCCTCATGTCATGTTTTAAAGCATGAGCCACTTTCCATCCCAGGTGAAACTGAAGGTACTCTTTTGGAATAGAAAGCCAGGTTCTGAGGCCAGACATTGCAATGCAGAATACCTGTTACTCTGATCAGGCTGTGTCTAGGAGCAGACAAGAACAGGCTGGTCAGAGAAGACTTGTTGAGCAAAACAGTGGGTGCTGAGGACTTGAGACACTGAGTCCAACCTGAACATTACTACAGGTATCTCACCGCTCTCTGTCCATAGATGCGTTATTCAGACTGGTGTACAACATGTTCCCACAACAGACAGACTCTAAAGCCAGTGTTTAATGTGATTAATCTTACCTTTGCTTTCATGTTTTCAGATATACTCAAAGACAGGAAAATGCATCCAGAAACCAGGAACGAACCAAACCCAACTTTGAAGAAGATCGATGCCACAGCCACCACCAGCACTGCCAAGTCATCCTCCAAACACAGCGTAACTGGAAATGGGAGCAAGCCAGCCCAGACTTCCCCTCTGGTTGTTTTAACAGCACTAGCAGTTCTGTGGCATTGTCCACTGTAGCTGTGTTGCCTTGCAGCCACTGTGCAAGTGTTTCCATTCACTGTCGTTTATACCTGCAGCCTTACCCAACAGAAGACAAATGTAAATGGCTCTCTAGTTATGTGGTATGTTAGAATAAACATTAAACAAGATGCTGGAGTTGGCAGATACCAAGTTGTCATCGCTGACAGTGTCTGGAGATAGCCTTTGACAAAGCCCACCTGAGACACAGAGGGAATGATGACAAGGTGTCTGAGTAGTAGCTTAAGTTATGGGGTAGGAGTAATTGGAAACACAGAAACTGTATTTGTGTGCTGTTTTGTTTCTCTCTATTCTGTTTGCTTGGAATCTGACTGGCTGAGTTTGTTGGCTTAATTTTTCTGATAAATTGTATGAATGGTCAGTCTTCAAATTCAAATTCAAGCCAAGACATCCTTATCTGTTCCTAGTGAGCAGCTAACAAGGTCCGTTTGCTGTTGCAAACCCTGTTGCAGTGAAGTATTCTCTACCAGCTTGATGAAATTCCTAAGAGGTCAAGAAGATCAAAACATTTGTTTGAAACTTCTTTTCCATCTTACTATTTAGGTTGTAGGAAGCAACATGAAAGCATATGGTGTGTCTAATATATCAGTATAGTTGCCTTAACTATGGAAGAAATTAGAACCACTTTGTTTACTGAGGGATATAGGTAGTGAGTTTCCCCACCTCACAAAATGCCATTCCCAGATGTTTAAGCATATGCTTCGGGTTTATTGGATGAATGGCCAGCAACAGGAAACATAAATAAACATAATAATGCTTTATCCACTTGAATGCAGCTCTGTACAGAGGGGAAAAAAAAGACAATTCAGTTCCAGCTCACTTTGCCAATGTGATGGAAAGAGAAACTGGCTTAAGTTTTCCATAAATGATCCAGAGGGAAAAAAAAAAAAGTGACTGGGGAGCCTCAATAGACACAAATTAGATGTTGTGCATTGTGGATCTCTGGAATCGACCCTGTTTCATAAACTGTGTGTTATTGAATTACATGTAATGCTAAGAGATTTGTATCATGGGAAGTGTAAATGTAAACCAATCTGCAACCTAGAACATTCTCAGTTGTGCCTCATCTTGATTGCTGCCCTAGAAAATGGCAAGACATGCATTATATTACAGGGCTGGTGGTTTTTAATCAATGATGCTTTGCTCCTTTTTAACTTTTTGGATGAAAAAGTACTATTAATAGCTTCTGATGGGTTAAGAGTGAATGTGTGTTCTCCAGCAGCTGTTTACAGTGCCATTGGATATATACATCCACAGACACACCTGTATGAATACAGTGATTAATATGATACATATATAAGCCATTAGAGTTGTTACATTGCTACCTTTCATAACTATGACAACCATTTAATGGCCATTTCCATGTTGTAGACTATTGTTATGTACAGTTTTGTAAGACTTAATGTAAAACACTTGCCTTTGGTTTTTTGGTGAAACATCTCTTTGATATTTATAGTTCCACAGCCACTGACAGAACTCAGAAGAAGAACTCTGTATCTTACTAATCAACTTCAGGCCTTTTATTGGCAGCTTGGCTTATAAAAGAGAGCCTGACCCAAAGAAAGTGCCATGTGATGACAGTATTGTTACTGGGTGTCATTTTAGAGAAAGTGGCAGTCATACAGAACAAGTGTACAGTCAGTGAACAAAGCCCTACTACACTTGTATGTTTTCAGATGGTATTAGTAAACATTATATTTACAAAGGTGGGGTTGAGTTTTGTCTTTAATTTGGGCTCTTAGGCCATATTTACAGATATATCCAAGGTGTGATCAAAACCGTTGCCACACACAGCTGCAGAGGCAGTGTTGCTGAAGGAGCATCAGCCAAGCTTTCCAAAAGGTAATTCAATGTCAAAGTGGAGATGAAATGGAAAAGGTACTTCCACCAGCATGAAATGGTTTACATTTTGGCTCTGATTTTTCAGAAGGGAAAGGGTATTGGTGTCACTGAGTAGGGCTTTCCAGTTGTATCAGCGGAAGTCAGTTCACTCACAAGTACTGAAACGGCTGTCTGTGTTTTGCAGGGTTTGTGAGCTGCACCAGCCAACTGAACCATCATTAAAAATGCTGCTTCTTGTGTTCATTTTCAGTGCCCTTTGGAAAAGTGCACTTTCACCTGAGGAGGTGTGCCAGCCTTTGTACAGGGAAAGGACCCCAGCATCCCTTGTAGCCTCAAAGGATCAGTGGTGATGGCTGCAGTTAGACAGGTTGGTCTCTGCACACACACAGGTGCCAACACTTAGACCAGCTCCTCAGGTAATAGCAGTCCCTAATATAGTGTTTTAGGATGCTCAGTTATTCAAGCAGCTGCATTCATGTGTGCAGCCTCGAATCTCCATCAGGATTCCTATGGATGGAGCCAGGCTTTCAGAGCTGGCCTTTGCTGCTACCAGATTTCAGCCATGCAGCCTGGAGTTTTTCAGCTCTTTTCATCTTCAGAGAGGGAACTTGACTACCCAGACTTATGTGGGGGTTTTTTGAGGTCTTTTCTGTGAAAGTTTTATGCTTTTAGCTCAAAGCAGTGATCCAGCCAGCCTGGTATTCAGCTGTGGCAGAGGAAGCTGCAGAAGCCCTGAAGTAGGCATATGTGGAATAACTCGCTCAGTGGATGATTTGTTGTTGCTAAATATGATCTTGCTAAACAGAAAAACCTCTGAACAATGCAATGTTTGGGGTTTGGATGTGGTTGGCAGATGTTTGTATGAGGTAGCATCCATCTCAAGCTAATTACGTTTTTTGGTAATGAAACTAAAACAAGTTCAGACCGTGGGCTGAGATAGAATCAACTCCTTTCCTTGGACTCAGCCAGTATTTTAATAGCCACAAGTCATTACAGAAGGAGCGAAGAGGTTTCAGAGGACTCCACACCTATTAACACATTTCACACTAATACACTTTCACACTGTAAGGAGAGCACTGGTCAGACCAGCATGAAACGTGTTCATCATGTGCCTCAGAAATCTTGCCCCTTCAAAGGGCAATGCAGGATATTTTTAGTGATGGTTTATGGTTTGTTTGTTTCCCCTCAGGATCAGTTGTATTTACATATTTAAAGAAGAATGTTTTCCATCAAACAACAAATCTATAGCAGCAAAAGTAAAACCAACTGGTTGTGTCAGGGAAAGGAAGGGACTGGATTTCAGATTAGTTAGAGACCTGTTGGACAAAACTTTCCTTTGTTACCCAGGGCACTGTAATTGCAATGTAATTGCCAAGGTCTAAATTCAAAATACCTTTGGACTTGTCTGTGTAGTCTCAGTGTAAAATAAGGTCCAAATCTCAGAGCATTGCTGTAGCTTTGCGTACCAGTGAGGAGGTGTATTCAGACAGTGCTTTTTGGGATGCTGGTTGTTTTTAGTGTTTAGCTGTGCCAGCATTTGTGAATGCCAGCATTGGGACAGAACTGCTGCCATGCTTTTGTGAGTAAAATGAATCTGTCATTTTCTCATGATAGTGATGCAGGCTTCTTATTGAATAAGACTAAATTGTCTCTGGTATATAGTCAGTGTTTCAGTGCTGGCTGGGCCCCACGTTACACCAGGTTTGTGGAAGAGATTCAAGAGGTTGCTGTGTCGTTAGTCTCCATCCTGGCTCGGAGGGAGGGAGAGGAGTGCATGTGAGTGGACAGGAGCATGTGTGGCTGCAATGTGCCAGTGCATGGCAACCTCCAGTTATCTGTCTTGAGGCCCTGAGGCGAGTGTCCTCAGCTAATTTTCAAGTGCCTTTTACACCTCACCTAATCAACACACAGAGAGTGGCCAGGCAAAGAGCTGCAGAGAATCTAGAGGCTGCATTTCCAGGCCACTTCACAGACACCTGCTGTGAACCGCACTGTTTTGGATGTTTAGATGCTTTATAGAAACAGACCTCTCATATTTTCATCCTTATGTTCTTTCTCTGGCTTGCCTGTTGCCAGTGTTATGCCCTGTCTCCTAGTGCACCAGGCACCGTGTTGCTGCACAAGGATTTGTGATCCTGATCCCCCACTCAGTAACGAACCTTCCGAGGTACAAATATCTATCAGAGATTGATAAGGACAACACAAGTAATGTCCAGCTGCCTAGACTTCAGAGGCTTTGGCTGTGGGTATCTGGCTGTGAGATTCCCGTCTCTTTGATCTCTCAAATCAGATCTGTATCTAACGTATCCCTGTATCCTTTTGTTACCAAGACTGCGACATAGATCATTGAACATTTTCCTCACTAATCCTGTATGAGTCTTCTCAGTGTTGTCCTAATGGATGTTGTGCAAAGACTTCATTTCAATGTTAGATGAGCCTTTTTTTGCCCAGATTTACTGAGCCATTCTTACTCAGTATTGCACATGATCAGGTTTAAGCAGGATCTGTTCGAACGAAAGGAGCCGAAACACACGTTGAAGTGACATAGTGGGTAGGACGAGATTCCAGAGTCCCTGTGCTCTTGAACTGCACCTTTCACATGAGACAGATGTTAAGGTTTATCTAAAATTACAGTCAAAATTTCATAACTAACGTGGTTTCAAGAGGATTTCAGCATGGTATTGAAAATGGATAAGGAGCCTTCCCATTTGTTAAGTGGGAATTAATACACATGGCTCTCTACATGGGTAAGTTTAAGGTCTGTAGAAACAGGAGACATTCCCTAAAATGTGTCCTGCACGTTGACCATCACAGCATCCTGAGTGGTTAATGTTACAACTAGCTGAAAGCATGAGATGTTTATTTTCATCTGTAGCATTTCACTGCTCACAGTGCTTCTTGTAATCTCGCAACACGTGTTCATGCAAAGCAAAACATGGTACAGTCAGTGTCCTTATAGCTGGGACATGCAGTAGTCACAAAGAACAAAACATCCATTGCCTCAGAAGTCCAGAATCATTCTCAGCACTGAATTATCTTCTGGTTTCCACTGTCATTCTCTGAACAGCTGCATTTTAATTATATTAGATACTAATCATAGAATCATACAATGGCAGGGTTGGAAGGGACCTTTAGAGATCATCCAGTCCAACCCTTCTGCAGAAGCAGGTTCACCTAGATCAGGTCATACAGGGACGTGTCCAGGGGAGTCTTGAAGCCCTCCAAGGAAGGAGCCTCCACACCCTCCCTGGGCAGCCTGGGCCAGGGCTCCCTCTCTGAAACACTCAAACAGGTTTTTCTTATATTTAAGTGGAACTTTTTGTGTTGCAGCTTCATCCCATCACCCCTTGTCCTGTTGCTGGATATCATCAAAAAAAGTGCTGCCCCAACCTCCTGACACCCACCCTTTAGATACTTGTAAATATTAATGAGATATTAAGGCATGAAAAAGTAAATAGTGGCCAAGAGACTGTAAAAAGCAGGGAGATAATAAGGACAGAAAAGTATTCTTCTTGGTAAGAAGTCCCTCTCCACTCTCCAGATTGATCACCATCCCCTTCCACCTGCATATATATTCCCAGTACTCCTGCATGCAGGAGGCTATGTACTGAATTCAGTAAAGTTCAGAATTGAAACGTTGTGATATCTCCAAGTATGTTGCTCAAAGTGTAAGTGCAAAGGGGCCTACTTTTGTTGGGCTGTGAGGAATGTGTGCAAACTGCAGGTGCAATTGCTTACATTCTTCTTTGGCCAATAGCCACAGCTGCTGCAGCTTCCAGGCTACTAGACACAGACCGTGGAGCAGCATTTCTGTGCTACTCCCCTTGGCATTCACACCAAACTCATCCCCTAAGATAGTCTGGATTTAGACATTCTGGTTATTGTCAACACTACAGTGATTTTCCACCCCGTGAAAAGCATGTAATACGCTTTTGAGGAAAAGGCACATAAAGAGGAGCCACTGATGCTTTCCCAAGGTGCACAAAGCACTTCATTAAATAGCCAGTAACAACCAGGGCCTTTTTTTATATCTCTGTGCACAAAGTATAAATACTACCTTGCAAAATTATGCAGTTTGCACTGAATCATTTCAATTAATCTTTAGTAAATTATCCAGCACTTTGTAATTATAGTATTTGCAGGTAATTTAGTACCATCCTAAACATCATTTGTTGCATAATATAAGCAATTAACATTTATTCCTGGGGTTTTTTTTGTTGCAGGGGGATATATAAATTATCCTCAGTGGCCTTTCTGTACACCTAATTAGCACCTGTTTCAATTATTCTGCATGCTGTGGACGTTTCAGCTGAGAAATAAATGCCTTGCTAGTTTTGTGAACTCCTTGCAAATACACAGTTGAAAAAATTACTTTTCAGGGGACTAAGGAAATGTGTTTTCATATGTCTTCTGGGTTTCTGAGCTAGGATGGGGTTCGGGGCTAGAATACAACTGCAATAGGTATTGACATCTTTAAAGCAGTTAAAATGGAAGTAGCAGGATATGTCTTTCCCACAATTAAAGATTGCATTCCAGATTTGTAGCCTTGTTTATTCAGTAATGAGAAAGGAAAGCTGGAAGACATCTAGAATATAGATCCTTGTGTCACTTCCCCACTTCTGTGGAGGTGTGTATAGTGAGGAAGTTTTACTTATCAGAGGCTATCAAAAGCATTGCTGTGCTGGAGTGTCAAGGATGGCACGGTAAAGTTGTGGAAATTACACCAGATTGCTTCAATACCCTAAAGAAGCTTCTAGATAAACAGGATATTGAGGAAGATCACTTGATGTTTCTAAGGAGATCTGAAAACAAGTCTTTCTTAGACACAAATGCCAACATCACATATTTCCAACCTCAACACCTACAAAACTGGGAGATCAGAAGAAGACTCCAGACTTTTCTGTGGGCATGAAATACTGCAGCAGACCCTCAGCTCCTATAAATGAGTACAGCTCCTTGGATTTTAGTTTAACTATGTAAATTTACCCCAGGAGAGTATCTAGCTCAAGAAAGTGCATCCCTTCCCATTGGTTGCAGGTGCAGAAAATCAAGGGTAAGTGCAGTGATTACAGGATTTGCATTGCCCAGGCCACTGAACAGATAGCATCTTCATGCCTGAAATGGAAATCTGCAACACATGGGCTCCCATAAGTCTTCTGGCGTTTTCCCTTTCTACGGGAGCCTTTTCCAGAAGCAGCTGGTGTGATCTGGGGCTACCAGGAGATAACTGTGAGTATCTTGTAGGGTAGAAAATCTTTCTCAGAGGAGGTTTTGCTGATACAGCTCAAGCCTTGAGGCAGATCAAGTTGGATTTTTCTGTTGCATGATTAAAAAAGTAGGATCCATGTCTTAAACTGGCCTCAGTAGCTAATTGAGACTCGGTAGAGAGAGATGATTGTGGCTTTGATGTTTTCAGAGCAGTTTCAACAGCAGAGAAGGCAGGCAGCCATGTTCTGCTTCAGCAGATAAAATTACCTGTGAGTTTCCAGAGCTGTGGTGACGAGTTGGTGAGTTCCTGTAGCCTCATGTTCTTCTGTGGAGGAGAAATGGTATTTCCTCCTAAGCGGAAGCAAAGCTGAGGCTCTTGATTGTTATTTTGTGTTAATGCTGAACACCCAACTTGGAAGGAAACCAAACCAGGATGTTGGCCCTCACAAAGACCCTAGATTCCTCTGAGTGGTGGGAGTCTTGGTGCTTGTAGTGAGTGGGTTCTGCTCTTTGCTGGGGGCTCGGGAAAAGCTACAGTTTGTGACACAAAGGTGATGAATAATGTACATGGAAAAGTTGTAGACAAGTCCACAAAACAGTGAAGAAATCAGAAGCCATTTGGTGGTGATGGTCTCAGTGACCAATGAGGGAAATTCTAACTTATGGATTGAAGCTTTTGCATGAGGGATGAATAACAGTTGAAAATCTCCTCCCAAAACACTGCAGTTGCCTATGGGAACAGGCTCATGTAGCAGCAATACCATATAAAATGTTTATTGTATCCCACTTATTATTGGGGCAGTATTTAGGATAAAAATGGCAGCCAGCACACAAAGCCTTGCATGCTACATCCTCTTTCTGTACTTTGATACCAGAACTGATACAGTATGAGTGTTTACAGTACATTGGGGTAGAAAGTCTAGTAAAAGATCTGCTTTCTCACATGTTTTTTTTGTTTTTTTTTTTTAATTGATGGTCTCAGTCTTTTTGCAGTTCATTTTATTGTACAGGAATTAATAAGCTGCTTCCATTTGTATTTTACATTAGTTGCATCATGAGTTCCAAAATAGATTGGTTTTGCCTTAAGCTGTATTCAAGCTCTAATAATTATTTCTAGTTCCCAAGCGTGTGTTTTATTTGCAGTGTATTTGCTTCTGTTTTTATTGAATGAGTTTGTCAGTTTTCTCCAGTCTGTTTTCAGCATTGAATATCATAAAGTCAGTTTTAAAAAGCAGTCCAAAACAAGTGTCTTAAAACAAGAGCAAGGCTACTTGTTAAAGTTACACTAAGCAGTATGTTTTGTGAAGGACAGTGAACTATGACTGGGAATAACAATAAATCATCCCCAGCAGGAAATGGTTGTCAGCTGGGAGACATTTTTGTAAGGTTTTTCTGAATATTTTTGTTGTGAATTGCAGAGCTGATAAAATCTTAGAATCACAGAATGGTAGAGTTGGAAGGGACCTTTGGACACCATCCAGTTCAACCCCCTTGCAGAAGCAGGTTCATCTAGATCAGATCACACAGGAATGTGTCCAGGTGGGTTTGGGAACGTCTGGAGAAGGAGCCTCCACACCCTCCCTTGGCAGCCTGGGCCAGGGCTCCTTCACCTCAGCACCAAAGGAGTTTTTCCTTATGTTTAAAATGGAACTGTTTGTGTTCCAACTTCATCCCATCACCCCTTGTCCTGTCACTGGATACAACAAAAAAAGTGCTGCCCCAAGCTCCTGACACCCACCATGTATGTACTTGTAAACATTAATGAGGTTCCTTCCCTCAGTCTCCTCTTCTCTAAATCTTAAGTTGAAATACTTTGTTCAGATGAGACTTTGAACAAAGGCTACAGACCCTGAGAACTGCTGAGGAACTCCTAATCTTTTTGGTCACAGTCTGGCAAGGAAAGATCTATTTCTTCAGTACACAGCTATTTGCTTGCTCTTCTTTTCTTTCTTTCTTGCAATAAATACAGTGAGATATAAAGATGCCTACCTGCTCTTCTGGGAACTTTTAATATTATTACAGAGATAAAATACTTGCAGTGTTCTCCTGGGGAAATGCTGGTCTACCTCCACACATCAGGTAGGACTTTTTCATCAAACTTCCATTCCTACATAAAACCAGATCCAAATTCTCCATTGAATGATGTCTTGCAATAACTCTGTGCCATATGAAAAGCCTTGCCCTTGGTTTTGGTTAGGATTGCATTACTTTTGTGTCTTATAGGCCAGTGTACTAGAAAAAGGACACTCCCTGCTGTTAGCTTAGTGTTCTCATCACTTGTCAGTGAGGAACTTTGCACTTTCTCCTCTTCTTTTGAGGGGGGAGAAAGCCTACTCTGGTATTTTTCTGTCAGGTGCTGATTATTGTGGTTGTACCCTTCAGAAAAAGGTAAAGTTCTTGAAGTGACAGAGCAGAGACCTTTGCTCTTACAAGCATTTGTTCAATCTACTTTCCATGAGCTTCTCTTCACTGCTTTGTCAGAACAACTGGTAGGAAAGTGGAGTTTATCTTTTCATCTCCTGTTTTGGTGGTATTTCAGGGTTCCTTTTGTAGCATTCACAAATGGGTAGAATGAAAACTAGGAAAGACTACTAAACTCCACTAGTATGGTGAACAAAGTGTTCCTTTATTGTGTTGAAGTTACTGTGTACCTGCCATCTACCCAGCCAGGCTTTTTGCACTCCTTTTGTTTTCTCATTGCACAATCATTTTGACTGTTGACTCCTAAAGCATCCATGACTTCAGTTCTCCTCAGTTCTTTAAAAATGCTTCCTGTTTGAGGTCTGGGAATTACATATGGCTCATCTCATCATCTACAGAGAGTGCTTTTTACTAATACATTCTTTTTTTTGACCCAGCTCCAAGGATAATAGCCAACAGCTCTTCTCTGCCGATGCTACAGGAATGCTTGTTCTCTGAAGTGCTGCCTCATAAAAGCCTTTTAAGTTTAAGGATTTCACATTCATCCTCTAATTAAGCAGGTGTCTAAATCTGTGAAGCTGCTTCATTCTGAAATCCAACCTGCCTCCACTTCAAAGGATGTTGTCTCTTTTCCCAAAGATGTTTTAAAAGTGCTTCTTTGACAGTTCATGTTTGTGGGGTTATTTAAAGGCTTTGCCTCTCACCTGATTCACTGATTATTTTCCAAAAATACACAGAATCCATCAGATCTGATGAGATGCCTCAAGGATGTTCCTTAGTAGCGTTGCTGGAGTTCATATCTTTGACTGAAGATCTTTAATTGCATTGAGTAACTAGCCCTTCTACCAGTCTAATGACCAAAGTAATTGCAACTGTATTTGAGCCATTTGATGTCTTTCCCATCAGAAACTCACATCTTTCCTCATGGTTTGGTTGGGGGAGGGTTTTGTGGGTTGTTTGGTTTGGGGTTTGTGCAATATGTTGCCCTCTGAAACATGTCTGGAACTTGTCATAACCAAACCCTGGAGAAAAGAGTGGCTTTAGCTCCAAATACAACCCCTGACTTATCAGAATGATGGCTTGCCTTGTGACACTGGGAGAGGCAGCAGTACTCCAGTGTAGGAGGCCTTCCTACAATTCAGCTTTACATCTGAAAATAAGCAGAAAGAATTGGAAAGAATGCCTGTGACATCAGTGTTAATTCAGGAACCCAACAGTAACAATCACCATCCTGAAAGAACAAACTGAAAATGCTTCTGCTAGGATGAGGAAAAGACAGGGTTTCTTTGTGTTTATTATGTCCTCAAGGAGATTCAGAGTTTAGAAGAAAGAAGGAATTCCAAAAGCAAGAGAGACCTATGTCCTGCACCTACAGGTTCATGCCCAACAACCACAGATTACCACTTTCCCATCTTGGTGTTTTTTTTGAGAAAAACAACATCAGGATGAAAGGAATTTGCCAGAGCAAGCAAGTGATCTCACCAGATGTGTGAACCCTGTTCACTCCCAGCAGCTACTCAGTATTTACTTACAGACTTTTGGTTAAGCAGTCACTGGTCCAAGATAACACCTAGAACTTCAAACGCCCCACAAAGACAGGAAACTCATTCCTCACGGGGTTGCTTCTCATCATTCCACCGGCATTATGGTCTCCTGTCCCCAGGGAAGAAGAGGTTCAGTGTGTCTCTCAGCTGCAGGGGCCCGTGTCCCCAGGGTCCACAGCCAGTCCTGCAGTACGCAGATGTATCAGAGATGCTCCTCACATAGCCCCCAGGATGTGAAGGAAAGGAGAGAAGAGATATTCCTCACCAAGGAGTAGAAATGGATGAATGATGCTGGAAACAGCCCTTCAGTTTCAGAGCTATCCATTCCAAAAAGAAAAAAGGAGGCTTTTTTTTTTCATACGCCCCATTATTTGTTGCTTCAGGCAGGTGCTGGGGCAGCAGGGGTCTGCTGTCTTTACTGTATTGCACAAACTGTTATGGTGTCTGCCCTCTTGTTTTCTCAGCCAGAAGAGAGCAGACTTTTGTAGCTGCAAAATCAATAGTTTTCATTACACGGTAACTCAGTCTGCAGAACTAGAAATTACCCTAGTCCTCTTGGATCTAAAAATATGGATTTCCTCAGATCTTTCAGGAGTTAGCAATTGCCCAGTGTGACAGGGATTCTTCTTTTCCCTGGAAAGCATCTGTTACCCACACACCTGGCAAGCACTGCTGTGTTTCTCTGATGCATTCAGCTTGTGGTCACCACCTATCACTTGTCTTTCCCTTCTCAGTTCCACCTTAAATTGGATGTAAAGTTCTTGAGACACATTTAGTGCATCAATTTCCTCAGGGCATTTCTTTAATTTAAGGAAAGGTACAGAGACTCCAATTAACCTCAGATGCAGAGACCCATAGTTCATTGTCTGCGTGGGAAAATGAACCTGAGGGAATGGTACTCTTACATTGTAAGTGCATGGCAGAACCACAGTCCAAACTCATGGTTTGGGCTCCTCCCTGGCAGGTCATCTGTTAGAATACTGTGAACAAACAAGTTCATTAACCTCCCAGAGCCTTAATATTTTTTTCTCCTTTCAAAGAATAAATTATATATGCTATGGGTGAAACCCATCAGGACATCAGCAAGTGCTGACTTACAGCACAATGTTAACTACCCTGACCTTTTCTTGCAGGCAGATCAGGAACTCTCAGAAGTAAATGCCCTGATAAACACTGACTTTGTAGTGTTAGTCAAAGATCATGTTCATACCCACAGATATGCAAGTAACTAAAGAGTAGCAGCTTATTTTGTCTGAACAGAAGGCTGAGAGCAGAAGACTTGTAGTTGCACAGAGCAAAATAACGTACCAGGAATATGGTTTCTTTTGTTTGATGCTGCCAGATAAACTCCCAATCCCTCATCCTTGGGCAAAGGAGAACCTGGGAATGTGCTTCATTCAGATAGGAAGATGTAACAGCACGTCTAACTACAGCAAAATTCAAACCTATGACCTATAGTGACTGACAAGCCAAGCCATCAGAGTGCCACTTGCTTTCTACCCGTAAGCAGCTACATTCAAATCCCCACAACTGTTTTACTAATAGTGAGGTCATCTTGGAGCCCTGGGATGATGCAGGGCACAGGTATGGGCCCATTATCCGTTTTTGCCTTTCTTCCACAGTGGTGGCTAGGAGCCATCTCCAGCTCTCCCATTGCTCAGTGCTCAGCTGTGCCCCAGAAATGAGGCTTGTTTTGCAAATGGATAGATCAGCAGGAGTTTTGCACTGTGATCTATTTCTCTTTCCATATAGAGACACCTAGCTGGGCAGAAACACAATCTTATCAGCAACTTTCTTCGGGGCCTTAAGGGTTTCATAAGAAAAGCTGGTTCATTTAACAAACTGCAAAAGGATTGGTTGACACAGCAAATTTGAAAGGGAAAGAATGTCTTTTCTTGCTACTAAAGAAATAGGGATCTGTCTCCGAGAGTAAGAGCTGAAGACACACCTCAGCCTCCCATTGCTTAGTCAATTCCTTAGGAGACATTTTTGGGCACTCCTCTTTCTCCTTGGGCAGGACAGGGCTGTGGCTTCTCACAGAGTGTAAGACAAGAGACAATAGTGCTCACTTATGCCATCCTGTGTTTTGCTGTCCTGAAAAAGGACACTAATAACTTGTGGCTATGATTGAACAGCTAAAAGAGCAATCCACCACAGAACATTTCACACCACCCAGCTAGCGTGGACACTCAGCTATGGATACCTGGGCTTGTAGTCCCCACCACATCTAAGACTTGCTCTAGGGAAAAAAAAAACATTTCTGGTAGCATTGCTGAGGAGCCAGACTGAGACATGAGTGCAAAAACTTCCTAGTGGCTGAGTTACAGGCTCTGGGTCAGATATAAGAGGGCCTAATTCATCACTGACTGAGAACAAAGCAGGGCAGTGATTTAATTAATGACTTTAAGGTGCTTCCCTTTAATCCTGGTGTAAGACAGTACGTTGTGTTGTCACATGAGCAGCTGAGGGAACTGTCAGTCCTCATTACTTGGGCGAATGTTCTTCTGAGAACTCCCAAGTGACTGCGTGGTCCATGGAAACGAGCGCACGTCTGTAACGGTTAGCCTCAAAAATCAATCAGCATGAAGCTGAGAAAGCAAATCAGCAAATGGAAGGAATCATAATTAAAGAGATGTGGGGGAAAAAATGAAGAGCTTAAAAAATTCAAAACCAACATTAGTCAGAGTTATTCAGCTTGTCCCATGAGGGAAGAGGTAAGCATTACAGTTCCTGGGTGGACTGGTGACCCAGCTCAGTCTCAAATAACCCATCCCAGGAAAGGCAAAAAGACAACAAGATATGAGGCAAGTAAAAAGAAAAACCACAAAGCCATAAAGGAGAATTGACTCAGTCATGCACTGGGTGCATTTCATCTGCCTCCACTGTTTAACTTCATGCTTTGAATTTGCTGTAGCAATGGATCTGGGGTTTCCCAAATAACCCCCAGATCCTCGTACCACACTGAGCAGTGCACGTTCCATGTAGAGCTCACAGCTTTTTCTAGAAGCATTGCCAGGTCCCAACCGGGGTTTGATATTTCCTTTCCTTTTATTATCTTGAACTGCCCAGCCCTTTGGAATCACACTTCTAGATCCATGCTGCCTTCCAGCCTGGGAGGGAGGGGTGGTTATTGTTGTACTCAGAGGTAGACTAGCAGCAGATACTCATTAACTTTTTGCATGCTATTTACTAATCATTATATCTTTATAACAGCTTCTCATTAAAATAATCACTCGAGATCTTTTTTCAGTTCTCTACTAAGAGGATTTTTCCTCCTTATCTCTTATCAATATTTAACACCTGTCTTTGATATCTCTGCTACCTTTTCCTTCCCTTCCTAATGGGAGATGCAAAAACGAAAGCAGTCAGCCAGGAGGGACAGCATTAACAACTTTTGATAGCAGTCCCCATCTAGGCTCTTAAGCAGGGTACTTGAGCACTCAGCAAGTGTAAGGCAGGTGATATATTCATTCCACAAAGCCACAGAATAAAAGATGTAGAGTTTTGAGGTTTTTTCCCCAGTTTCAAGCTCTCACTGAAATTCATCAGCACTAAATTCCATGTATATTTTTGCCCTTGTCTTAGCCTCTCTATCTTGGAAGGGAGTGAGTAGAAGGAAGAAAAATGAGGAAGTGTAGCAGATAGTGCTACCAGAAGAACGCCATCAAACTGCACAAAGTCATCTTTATTCATTTGTTTGTCCTGGATAGGGAAAAAAAAAATAGGTTTGGAGTCAGTAAAATAAGCAGCAAGTTGTAAAATGTCATTCATGGAGCTACATGGGCGGTTGTACTCTGACACCAGAGAAAAGTCACAGTTACAGTACAGAAACAGTCTCAGGTTCTGCTCTCATTACTGCCACCTTAAATTATTACATTTAAAGGAAAATTCACAACCTGTCAGGAGAATTCATGATACTCATGATACTCATGAATCGAATCCTTTGTCTGTGTTATTGAAGACTAAATAGTTTCTCTTGAGACTGCTGAGTGCTGGCTTTGGTGCTGTGTTGGGCTTCACCTTTTCTTTCTTACCTTCTTTGCAGTACAAATTGTACAGGGGAACAAATGTATTATTCCACTCAGAGGGAGATGAGATTATCCAACTCATCAGCTGAGGTGGAGGCTTAAGGTTTTCTTTAACCCAAGTTTCGTTGTGTAAAGAACACCTGGAGATGCCTGTGCTCTCACCAAAGACAGCCTATCACAAGCAACTCACAAGTGGTGCCTGTTGGTGCTTCTGGCCTTTGTGGATGATGACTAATGAAAAAAACAAGACTACACAGTCCTACAGTTAATAAGTGGGGTTTTTTTTCCTGTCTGGGACCTAACAAGAGAAAGATCCCCAAGAGTCACGAACTAAGGAAGAAACAAGCAGTGTATGTAGTATAATGATGTGAATGCAATAGCCATCCAATTTATTTTACAATACATTTGTGCACATCCTTTGAAGATATCCTCTGAAAGAAATTCCTCTGTAATCTGTCATGTTCCTCTGGGGTTTGCAAACATCTGTGTGTGCAGCACAGAAGATGGGGACACTTTTTTTTCATCAGGTTTTCCTTAGTGAGGTTTAGCCTTTCTTAAGAGTCTTTCAGCTTCTCTTCCTCTCCTAATGGCTTCCCTCAGACATTTCCCTTTTAAGCAGCCCTACTCTGTGCAAGCAGCTACATTTGACTTTGATATCTACTTCATGCAATTTATACTGAGGGTTGTTCTAGTGCCAGAAAGCTGGAGCAAGTGCACTACCATGTGAAGGCAGATGCATGTACACAAACCCATTTAGTTGTGCTTCTCATCTTTTTCCAGGTGCACTACAGAAAATTCATTGGCAAGATAGAAACTAAATAATATTGGTTTATCTTTTGCTCCTTCAGCAATAAACCCTCCCATTTGCTACCAAAAAAAAAGAGATAACCTCTGGAAAGAGGTAAAAAACTCCAGCAAATGTTAAGTTGATTTATTGTCAGGAATGGAATAATTTGTTTTGGAAGTAACTTACTGGTAAGTTGCATCATGTGGAGTTTTCTTTATTTCTGAGAAAAGAAGATAGGAGATGATGAATACAGAGAAAGAGAAAGAAGATACCTAAGACCATGAGCAGTGGCAGCTACCATTCTATGATTCTATGACTGGACAAAGTGAGGAAGAAATACAGGTGAAAAGAAGGTCAACTGAGGAAATAAGAGTGACAAAAAGATAGCGGAAAAGTACCTAGTAAACTGCCTGCTTTCCAGGACTAGGCTTGCTGAGCTTTTTTTCACACAAATATCTCAAAAACATAAATAAAGAGTGGAATGATTAAAAGCCACTTAACTAGAGCAGCTGTATAGACCCTGTTGACACTTAACTGGAACACGACTTAATTCTACTGTATATAAAAATCACATTTAGAGAGTTTGGCCTACGTCAGAATGGTCTCCTGTGGTCTGCTCATGTAAGTGTCAACTGGAGAAGAAAAAGGCTGTTTTTAATGACAGCTTGAGGCTTGAAGTACAGTTCAGGCACTCACCTGGGGCTGCTGGCCCCATACCCTGGGGGCTGTGCTGCACCTCCTGCCACTCAGGTCACTCTGCACCTCCTGTGGTGGTTTGTTGTTGGCTGGTTTTGGATTGTTTGAGTTTGTTCCCCTCTCTTACAGTCACCATCAGTTAGAGTCTGGCTTCATGTGGTGAGGCCACAGCAGGGCTTCCCCTGAGGAGCTGGCAGCTACCATGATGGTTTTACTTGGACCAGGACAAGTCTCTTCTCTCTCTGCTCTCCTCACAGCCAGTTGGTTTCTCTGGTCTGTCAGTCCACAGCTGGTTCTCACCAGAGATGTTTCACCTGCAGTTTGTTACCTGCTGTGTGAGGCTGCAGTTGAACTTGGCACGTGCTCTATTGTGTTCCCAGCTGAGCAGGGCTCAGAAATAGGAATATCAGAGTAACCTCATTTCTTTGCACTCACTTTAGCAGATTAGCAGTCTCCCTCTGCTCCGCTCTACCCTCCTGGTAGCAGTCACATGCGACCTGATGTGGGCTGCCTCGCATCTGGCTGGGAGGAATCCTTACCTAGAGGTCAAGCAGGAAGGATGTGAGTATTTTTCCTTCTAATAATTTTATTGCACTCCACTGTTTCTTCTATTAGGAAATAATTGTACTTCACAAAAAAAAAACCCACACCACTGTGCTTGCTACACTGTCCTGGAGGACAGGAAAGTGAATGATGGAGGGGAGAGGCTGGATGTGGGAGAGCAGTGCTGTGCTCTCCTGCCATTTCATCCCACAGTTTCACATTTGTCTCAAAGAACATTGGTAGTGAAAATAGTTCCCCTTAACCCACAGACAGTGAGATTTACTGTTGCACTAAGGATTTTTCCCCCCACCACTTTTCACCAGAGACAAACCCCTTTCTTCAACATGGATGAAACAGAAGCATGACTAAACATAAACCAGTGTGTTGTGTGTAGATGAGTTGTAAGAGCAATGTTGAGTATACATTGGTCCAGCTCTAAACCTAGTATGACAATAATTCTCATGACTCAGGCAGTGCTAAATCTCTCTCATACCATGTTCTCTCCAGAATGTCAGGCCCTTGTCATTATTTGCTATCAGTCCCCTCTGCTTTAAAATGAGAGATGCACAGCAGGTAATACGCTGTGCCTATTCACAAACAGCCCCTTCCCTAAAGATGATACATCTCAAGTAAAAGAGAGAGAAAAGCAGCCTGTGCAAGGTCTTGCAAAGGTCATTGGCAAAAATATTGTCTGTTTTAAGAAAAAAACAAAAGTTCTGGCAATTCTATTGTTTTCCACCTTGATCCCAGGCAGTGATGACACGAGAGAGTCTTCACCCAGAGCTGGCATCACAGGCTTGAAATGGTCTCTGACGTAGGTCAAATGACTTTTCAGAAGTAGAAGCTTTAGAGAAGAACTCCTTGGACTCTGCATCTGTTGAAAAATGCAGAAGGAAGAGGAAAAAAAAGATGCTCCTGGTTGTGTATACCACCATATTTTTAATGTAATAGTCTGAAAGTAGAAGTTTGGAGAGTGACAACCAATAGCTATGTGCAAGCATGGCAGCTTTCAGTCAAGGCAGGCTTTTAAGAGACCTTAATGACAGCTGGAGCTGTATGATGATAGTCCAGGCAATAAATGAGAGAACAACTAACTAAGAGTCCACAAAGTCCCAAGCACAACTCCTATCTATGGTAGGTAATTCACACAATACGCATTTTGAGCACTCTTCAGCCCCTTGTTGTTGACTTGTATCTGAGTAAGGCAAAGGGTGAGAATCATTTTCCCTCCAACACCCCACTAACCTTGCAGGATGACAACATTCTTCAGTTTGTCTCTTGTTTCCAGGTTTCCCTGTTTCTATCTCCTGTTTGTCCCCTCCTCATGTAGACATAGACAAAAAATGGATTGGAGAAGTTGTATTAATCCTTAGCTGCAAAGTTATCTCAACTTTTTGAGACTGAAATGCAGAGTTACTCCTCCACATCCATCTCCACAGTGTTCACTCTCTAGTCTCCTGTCTCTTCATTAAAACTTATTTTGTCAGTTCTCTTTAAAATTAGTCTTAGCAACTCGCCAGTGCATTTTTCAACCAGGGTATAAATACAACTGACTTTTAGCAGGAATAGTGTCTAGTGAAAGGCTACAGAGGCAAACCTAGAGCCAAAACCAGAATAAAATCTTAACTAATTGGCTGCTCTGTTAATGCATAAGCAGATTCCCTAGCTCCAGTGCTTTTTGTCAGTACACCATGCTCACTATATAACGTTTTAAATCCATCCCCAAATGCCTCATTCACACTATTCAATATTCCAAGTACCACTCCTCCCACCCATCTGTCTGACACATGAAATGCCAAATGCAGTTCCTTATTCGGGTCTCTGAGAAGTGGATGCAAAAAGAGATTCAAGGTGTCTCTCCTTGGAGCTCTCCACAGACCCTGGGGCCACTGTGCTAGAGTAGTAAAATCCCAGGAGCTTGCCTTGGAGTCAACAAGCAACACTGATTTCAGTTTGGTGGAACTGGTATTGCTGCCTCTCTGGCAGGGCTGGAAATCTTTCTGGAAGGAGTCAGAACTGGAACAAAACACTAAGTACAAAAGCAAACATGATGTGGGCCATCTTACTGGCTTAAGTGCCTTCATATCTCCTTTTAGCAGTGTTTCTGGATAGAAACATGCCTCATGATTATTCTGGGTATGTTTATGGCTAATTTGTGTAAACTACCATGAGGAAATAAGATCTATTCAGTGCAATGTTGCCTTCAGGTGAGGGTCATTAGAGGACTTTATCTCTCTGGATATCAGAGGAAATACTTGGGTACAAGAAAAGCTACCTGAAATTCTTTCATCAGAACTTGGTCCCAAAAAGTCTGAGTCTGGAATGCTTTGCAAGTTTGGTATGGACTTGTTTTATTTCAATCATTCAAAGAAAAAAACTCCTTTGAGTATGTCCATTTGTGACTTTGAAACAGGCTTTTAGATATGCTTTTCTTATTATGGATCAGAGATGTTTTGTTCCAATACTTTCAGCTTCCTTGGAAAAGAAATCCAAAACTCTTGGTAGCAATCTGAATTTAAATTAAAAATGCAATAGCTTTCTTCACCCAACAAATAGTCAGTGGGCAGACCCAAAAGCTTTTTTCACAGCCCTTGTTCAAGTACTGAGTGGTCTAGTTACTCCTGATCATTGGTCCAGATGGTCATGAGAAAAATTCTGGGGGATATTAACATCAGTATGGGCAAGACGTCGAGGGAAGTTCTCCTCTCCCTCTGCTCTGCCTGGAGTCTGCCCATCTGGAGTCTTATATTCAGTTCTGGACTCCTCAGTTCAAGAGAGATGGGAAACATTTGGAGAGAGGCCAGTGCAGGGCTACCAAGATGATCAGGGAGCTGGGACATCTTTCATACGAGGAAAGGCTGCAGGACCTGGGACTGTTTAGTCTGAAAAAGACTGAGAAAGGACCTTTTTAACACTTAAAAGTTCTTAAAGAGTGGATGTCAGGAGGATGGGTTGAGGGAGCCCTGGCCCAGGCTGCCCTGGGAGAAGGTAGAGTCTCCTTCTCCGAAGGTTTCCAAACCCACCTGGACATGTTCCTGTTTGACTGGATTAAAGGCAACCTGCTTTGACAGGGAGATTGGACTGGATGATCTCTAGAGGTCCCTTCCAACCCCCACCATTCTATGATTTGAAATGGCAAGTGGAGCCAATCCCTAAAGCATCTGTACCTTTACTGCTAGCTTTGTGTGGCCTATAAAATCAAATAAGACCAAAATAATCAGGTGTTGATGTTTTAGTTCCGCTACTTAGCATAAAAAAGTCTTGAAAGAGAAGGTTTTGAGGATGCTGTGTGAGTAACCTGGAAATGCAACCATGGTCTGGCAGAGGGAGGTCCTACATTTTTAATTTGGCATTGATTCTGTTTGTCAGTGCAAGAACTGTTTAAGCAAGAAACTATTCCTCTAGGGCCTTCAAGTTAATACACTTATTGTAGCCTCCTTATCCTGTTAAAATAAAGAGAATTGGATTGCTCTGGGTTGAACAGCTGCTTGAAGTCAATCTCTGTGTCCTCTGTTAAGGGAAACAATATCAGTGAGGGAAGCAGAAGGCAGCGTATCAAAATGATATCCTCAAAGCCTTTTCTACAGATGTCTCGAAGGTTCATGGGGTATTATGAAACACAGAAGGCATCTGGTCACATTTTTGTAATCTCATCAGTGTATACAGAAAAACCTCTGTTTATCTCTGCTTGTCAAGAGCTGGTGAAAGGCTTGTGTATTTTGTTATTTGATTGTTTATCTTCTCGCTGTGTGAGCACACTCACTGATTCTTAACTATCCAAATCATCTGAATGTGTCGCTGTCACCGACTTCTCTTACTGTAACAGCTGACTCTCTCCTGCTTATTTATAGCTCTTCATTGAATCACTTTGTAAAGGAGGAGATTTGGGGATATTTTTATACTGTGTTATGGGCCATGTTGTCTTTCATCTGCAAGTGCTGCGAAATCACTCTTTCCTGCTCAAGAGTACTATTGTACTTCAGTTCAGTGTTAACAACACTTCACCTTGGTCTGTGAAAATGCTTTACTTCTCCCCTGAAAGGAGAATGCTAAACTGACTCCTTCTGCAGCTTCCAAAATCTCAGCATGATGAACTGTTCCTGGTGTCCTGCTCCTAGGAGTTAACGTGTGAGCTGCCCAGTTGGGTTCACCACTTACTGTGGCATCCCAATTACATCAAGAACACGTTGCAGAGCCTAATTTTGATGAACCAACACAGCAAGGTTTATTTACTGTGATCTGTCATCCTGACCTAGTTTGATGTGGCCATTTCTTCCCTAAGAAGTAATTAAAGCAGAAACATAGAAAGATATCGTGGCTTTTTGTTTTGCCCAGAGGACAACATATTCCACACTGTTGCAACATTTAAACCATATTTCTTGATCCAAAGCCTTTCATTTAAATTGCCAACATATTGGACAATTTATTCCTTTCACATGATCATGTTTCTGAAGAGTGCATAAGCCATGCAGTTATCCATGAGGAGTGTTTTTGTTGCCTGCCTTTTGTTACCTATTTTGCCAGAGGTCTGTATGAAGAGTGTTTATGCTGCCTAACTAGTTGAATATAATTCTTTTTTTCTTCAGTCTCTCCTTCTACTTCCAGACCAACCCTAGACCTGTATGCAATAAGCAGTTTCTGTCCTCTTTCATCTCTGCCAAGAAACAAGCTGTTCCTTTTGGAGAGTGTTCTAGTATTGCAAGTTGGTCCTCTCTGACCTTGTTTGCTGTAATCTGGGAGTTTTTTTCTGAGCAGGGACCAATTTTCTTGCTATGTAAACTCTGCATGCACAAAAAGATAAGTTATAGCTGTACCATGACATTAAAATGCTTTTCCAATTGCTAATTCATGCCCACAAACTAATCTATGTCCTTTACAAAGCCCAATCACTTTCTCTTCCCACCCTAAACTCTGAACAGACAGAACTTCCCACACATTGTATAATTCCTACAGGAAAAGAGGAGTTGGATCTACCCATAGTGGAGATTCACTCCTTTATGTAGGAGGCAGTGTATCTGAACTCTGCTAATGGAGCCCAAGTGGTGATGCACTGAATTTGGGCCTGTGGGTTGCTTCCTGGTGATCTGTCACATATGTCAGGTGGGATCCTGCCTGATATATCTCTGCCTTGCGTCTCCTTCCAGCAGCAGCCAAACTTGTGGATGAGGCAGCAGTGGTCTGTCTGGACTGGGACTCGGTGCTGTTCTCCTGGGCAACAGCCTGCTTCTCTGGGGTAGATACTAGAGGATGGTGGCCACTTGCATAAGGATCTTGGAGAACAGGCTTTTTCTGCAAGAGGCAGATGAGAGTGGCTTGTTTGCCTGGAGCATGGGGATAGGCACTAATTGAGTGGGTGGAGTTGAATGGTTGCTTGCAGAAGGAGAGGTGTTTGGCCTCAGGAGAGGCTTCTGGAGAAAAGCAGGAAGACAACAAGTAGTGAAAGGGATGAGATTCTCCAAAGTTTAAGACCATTCATTAATTACTGTCTCCTGTCTGCTCCTACCCAGTGAAGTGAGGGTGTAGCCCTCCCACTCATGCTCCCTCATTGGCCCTCAGTTCTGGAAGTAGGTCCTGGCCTAGAGATGGCAACTCTGCTGTGCCTAAACTCTGGGTTAACAGCTGTGGAAAGGCAGGTCGATGCCTATGTGGTAGGAACAGGGATCCTCTTCAAACCCTGCATTGTTTAAATCATCTGGTGTGAACTGATCACATCTGATGTCAAAGCAGCTGCATTAAAATAGGTTTAGTGGGGCTTCTAAGTTGTATGAATCACTGTTGCATCAGCTGAATTACTGAGTTAGCTTCAGAATCCACTGAGGTGAACTGAGAAACTAGAGGGAAAAAATAAATCGAGCTTAAATAACGTTCACACTAGTATTGCACTGAGATTTAGTCTTACAAAAGCTTGCAACTTTGATTCTACGCAGTTCTTTGAAAATGCTTGGTTTAGCATCTTGAAAAGTCAAACAACTTTTGGTCTGTCTTCCTAGCCTTAATGGACCTGTTGCATGTATTGATGCTCCTGCCTTGATTATTACAGGATCTATGGTCCAGCTTATATTTCTTGCAACCCTCTCACACAAAGCCCGTTAGAAAAAAACCCAAATCACTCAGCTTTTCTCTTGCTAGTGGGCAAGGTATCTGTTGTTTAAATGAGGACTATAGTACCCCAGAAATCACTCCTCTGTTCGTGGCCCTGGAGCACAGACACGAAACTTAAAGGGCATTAGAGATGGGGCCGTAACAGCGGGCTGTGTTTTGACCAAGCCAGCTTCCTGACCATCCAGTGGTGACTGGTTCATGCTGTCCACAGGGAGAAGAATGGTTTACCCTATTTCTCCACAAGTTATGATGGCACCATCTGCAATTTGTTCTGTTACTAACTGGAAAATAATGACCTGCTTGGGGGATAGCTTTCTTTTTCCTGCTGTTTATATCTCTGCCTTTTCTTGCAAAGGTATGTAGTGACCTAGTTTTGTGCCCAACGTGGTGCCCTATGGGAATTGGTATCTGTTCCTGGAAGGAGGTATGCTGGAGCCAGCCCAAGTGAAGCTCTTGGTATCAGGCTTATGCTGTATGAATGTTTTGTCTCAGGGATTTTCATGTCAGTGCCTGAAAATCGTGTTGTACTGGAGGTGTGCCATCTGAAACTGCCAAAAGAGCAACTAATGAATGTGCCAGTTCCTTCCTGAAATGGTGCAAGTGCATCCATCCCACATGCAGAAACAGCCCAAGCACCTACCAAACAAAGGTCTCTGGTAGGGTACAGCTGTGACTACAGGGGGGAAAAGCCTTTTCATCTGCTCAGAGAGTAAACAGAGCTGGCAAGGGTGCTGGTTTCCAGGTTCAAGATGCTTTGTTTTTCCAAGGCTAACACAACTCATCCTAGTTACGTATTTGTACATATGTAACAGCAATCAATTTCCCTTTCTAGCTTACCTGCAGCAAAAACAGTAATGAATTGACATGAGTTGTGAAATCATATTTGAATGCTTTTATTGCCACTCACCCTGGAGCTAAGCTTTCTTTTGCCAGTACTTCAAATGGAGCAATTTGAACCTAGTTTTGATTTGATAAAACAGTGGTTTCCATTCCTTGAAATGCTTTTTTTTTTTCCAGCACTGTTCTTGGTTTTTCCAATCCTGCTCCCTGCTTTGAACACTTTGAACTGACTAGGAGGGAGCCTGTCCTGAAAAAAGCAGAAGCAAGCAGGAAATCCAGTGCTTCACTGAAAAATGAACAGGTAGCAGCTTTATCATGTTTTAAGACATCAGAGAATTTCATCTTTGCAAGAGGTGACCTACAGGTGAATTTGCTTGCTTCTGGGACCACTGAGCAAGGAACCACAGGGGAGAGCTCCATTAAAAGCAGAGGACATTTACTCAAGAACCGGTCAAATTGTCCTCAGTGCAACATCCACCTGTTTCTGAAACCCCTCCAGGGACAGTGACTCCAGCACCTCTCTGGGCAGCCTCTTCCAATGCCTGACAACTCTGTCAGCAAAGAAATTCCTCCTCATATATAGCCTGAACCTCCCCTGGCACAAAAATAATAATCACACATGCCCACTCTCACATCTTCTGCACACTGGTTCTGGCTCACACTCACTGGAGGACAACTAGCTGTTGGCTATTTTTGATTCCTTGGTATAGTGCTTCCCAAGGAGCCTGATGAAGTTGATCAGTGCAGTGTGAGAGATTCCCATACTGCTCCTATCTAAAAAGTTTCACAGACGTCACATTGGGAATAGAGCTGTGCTTTGTTTTCCCTGTGTTGTTCAGTCATCCAATGTGTTTCTCTAGTTGAAGTGTTTTTAAGAGCTGTTGAGGGATTCTGTGGCCATGTTATGTAAAAGAGCTTTAAGGAGCAATCTGTTTCTCTCACTTCAACTTCCCCCCCCCCCCCCAACCCACACACACAAGTGTTGATTTTGTGGCCATAGTGATTCCCCTTTAGAAAAGGTTATTTAGTGGCACAGCCAAAATACAGGCAACACATCTTAAAGCTCTCTAGCCTTTGTCAGTCCCCTCTGCTCATTCTCCTATATGTGTTCACTTTGCTCCTCCTGCTTAGAGCAAGCTTCGTGTCACAGAGTGTTTGAGGGACAAGGTGTGATGCCAGGTTTGGAACCACTGAATCCTCAAAGCAAGTACTGATCCAATGGTGGCCTTAGAAGTGGGTATCTTGGCTCCATGCCCTGCTCTATTTTTCTGTGCTTGGTATGTTCTTATGAGTGGTGCCCCTGCAGTTTCACTGGCATCTGATGGTGGTTCCTTTCCAGCCCTGTTTATTGTGCAGACTTGCCATATAATGTGAAGAAGGTGTTGTCTTCCCACATATCTGCATTTCAGTGGCTTGTGAGGTTGGGGACTTTCCTGTGGAAAGATCATCAAGTCTGAGTGGTCCCATGGGGAACTGGATGATGTAAACACAAAAGATGGCATAATTCAGTGGCCACAACTAGTCAGCCTTGATTTTCTGGGGGGAGGTGGAGTGGAGGGCTGGAATGTGTGTGTAGGAAGAATTGGGATGACATATTTAAGCCATCACTCCCAGGAAAATGTGGCTACAGGGTGACTCTTCATTTGGTTGGACATATAGGCAGGGAGGCCTCTCTCTGTCATATAAACAGGGAAAGTCAATATAAAAATGCCTGGGTGCCTGTAATTGCTGCTATCTGATTTGATTTCTTCTTTACTTCTAGTGAGGAAACACTTTCCTGCTCTATAATACACCATCTAATGTATATATTGAAAGCAGCGGCTAGTCTTTGCAATGTCTCATCTGATGTGCCACATCAATTTACTTTCTGCTCTTGTCTAACACAAACTATCTGGTTCATAGGTAAGTAGTAAAGAGTATGGTAAAATCCTTGTCTTGACTCTGTTTCTGTGACTCACTTCTGGCAAGGGACTTTAGGACCTTGTCCCTCCACAATGTCCCACCCCAATTAATAGGAAGAATCTCTGATATGAGTACAGAATCTGCAAATTTAGAATTCATGTTCTGGAGGACACTCTAAACAACAAGAGGTTGCTTATATCCTAATGGAAAGCAAACACCTGTTTTCTTGCTGCCTTGTAGATGCTGGGGAACTCAAGGACTCAAAGTTCAACTGCAGGTGCTGTGTGTTGGCTGTTGAGAGCTTTGGGACACTCAGTACCCAACTGGAAAGGGTTCTGAGTGTCCAAGTGCTTTGACCAAGGAGCTGGGGAAGGTTATTTCCTAAACTATTCTGTGAGATTTGGATAGGATCTAGATAGCATGATCCTGCTGGGTAAGAGAAGTTACACTTGAAACAGATGGGGATTAAAAAGCAGAGGCCATTAAATGGCCTGTTGAGCAGAGAGGCACATGTATTGCAAAGAGCATCATTCTGATTCTGCAGCTCCCAGTATGCTGCTGGTGACTTCACATTAATCCATTGCCACCATCTCTGCTCAAATGGTGGCAAAAATCTACTGTATTGCTGACCTGTAGCAATTGCTGTTTTGTGACTTTTTTCCAGTGGATATAACTGCTAGTTCCAGCCTACACTTTTAGGAATCATTTTACTAAGAAAGTGATTCCACCTCTTAAAAATGCTGAAAGTTGTCTAGCCATTGTTAGGTCTAAAAACATCACTGCTAAATGACTGGTCATGATTCTGAGAGGAGATTACACCTTCCCAGAGTGTATCAGGCAGGAAGAGAGCAGAGTTCATCAGGCTTCTAGCAATTCTGTTGGTTAACTTCAACTGTCTGCAAAGGTGTCTTCTGCTGTTAATTGTAAGGTCGTGAACCTTAACAGTGCTTCTTGTTGTGCAATCTGCCTGAGCAAAATATGTCAGTGCATCTCTACCTCTAAACTCGGCCCAACCCCACGACTTGATGACGTTTAGTGAGGAGGCATCATATTTTGAAGAGCAGGTAGAAAGTGTGTAAAAGGGATTGTGGATGTAGGAGTTTTGAGTCTCTTGCGGTGAGCGTAATCCTTTTAATACTCAGCTCTTCTGCAGCCATGAGATTCATTCATTTAATGTGAAGCATTTTGAGGGAAATGAATGCAGGCAAGTTCAGATCAATTATCACACCCAAAAAAAAAAAGAAAAAGCTTGCATTTCTCTAGGCAATCTGTGTGCATTGTAATGTCAAGCTGTGCATGAGAATATGTTACCACAAAGGAAGGTAGTATGCTCTAATTAGCAGTCACAAAAATGAAATACTAAGGTGTTATTTCGGTGACTAAGAGCCAGACATGTACAGATTGCGATACACGGATGTTACGTAGATGCACCGTACCCTCTAAGAGATGCTTTTTCACAGGAGGATGTTGCATACTGTTAGGCACTCACTGCATGCCATTGTACTCTCCTTTTTTTTTTTTGTAGAGTTCATATAAATTAAGCCTGAAAGGGCTTTAAATGCAGTGCTATTTCTGTAGGTGTATATCACAAGTACAGTTGGATGGGAGATTTCCAAGAACGCCTTTTTCTCCCCTAGGAGAAGGAGCTTGGAAAATGTCAGTTATGTCAAAACCAAAATGTTTGAGGAAACCTGGCTGTTTGACAACCTATTGCTGACATATTCATGAGTTTCTAATAGAGAGCTGTCTGGTTTCTTGCTGCCTTGTTGATGCTGGGGAGCTGAAGGACTTGCAGTTCAAGCGTGAGATCTGTGTGTGGGCTGTTGAGAGGTTTTGGACCTCAGGTCTTCTGGGATCTCTGGCAAAGGATATTGAAGTGGGAAGCTCTGAGCCCCTCAGCTTCAGTGTGAGATGGCTTACTCTAGTCTCCTTGGCAAAGAACCTCAAAGGCACTTGTTCCAGGTCTTTCTCTTCTATGTAGGGTCCTACTGATGACTTTCAAGGACTTCTTGTGAAGTCCCTCAGAGTAAGAAAACATGCAGAAAAACCCCCCAGAGCTGGGAGCAATCAACAGTTCCCTTTCATTCAGAGAGGAAAACCAAAACAAAAATGCTTTAGCTTCTCTACTCTTTTTTTCTTCCACAATGTCCTTAGTTCTGGATATTTCTAACTTCCTTGTTCTAATTCAGAACAAAGCCTTTCACTAAATATCAGAATTTCCCATAGGAAAGAAACCCTGATTTTTTTTTCCATGTACAATGCCTTTGGGTTTGGTCTCTGCGGGCATGGTGCTTGCAAAAGGATGTAATAAGGCTTCATGAGGCCACTAACTGGGTCTTTGCTTTGTAAGAACCACTTTCTGGATCTACTGGAGAGATGAATTAGAAACATCAGTGTCTCTGCTTTTGCTTAACTTGCAGAGCACTCTGAAGCAGTCACTCTAACTGCATCCTGTTATCATTCCCTGTGCATTTCTCGGTGCATGTGCTAGCTAATTATTATTCATTATTCCATCACAGTCATGTATCATCTTTCTCTTGATTTTTTTTTTTAATTATTATTAAACCATATCTAGCATTAGATTTCACACAGAAAAAAATTAAAACACAGAACACATTCTAATTCCTCTCATTGCATGAGGCTCTGTCTAGCTGATTCCCCACTGCCTGCCAGGTCTAGGACTTAATGGTTTTAAATGTTGTTCTGGGCTGTGCTGACAGCAAACCTTCAGCTAAGGTTACTACAGGTAAGGCACAGAGGAGTATCTCATCCACAGTGATACTAAGCAGTCGTCTCCTCTGTCTTTGCAAGATATTTGCTCTCTGTTTGGCCTAGTCTGAACAGATCTGGACTGTGTTATAACATCTTTCATAGGAGGAAAGGCTGCCGGACCTGAGGCTGTTTAGTCTGGAAAAGAGGAGACTGAGGGGGAATCTCATTAACAGTTACAAATATCTAAAGGGTGGGTGTCAGGAGGTTGGGGCAGCACTTTGTTCTATTGTATCTAGCAACAGGACAAGGGGTGATGGGATGAAGCTGCAACACAAAAAGTTCCACTTAAATATAGGAACAAACTGTTTGAGTGTTTCAGTGAGGGAGCCCTGGCCCAGGCTGCCCAGGGAGGGTGTGGAGTCTTCCTCCTTGCAGGGCTTCAAGACCCGCCTGGACATGTTCCTGTGTGACCTGATCTAGGTGAAGCTGCTTCTGCAGGGAGGTTGGGCTGGATGATCTCTAGAGGTCCCTTCCAACCCTGCCATTCTATGATTTTATGGCATATGCTGGATGCACTGTATTCTTTGTCACAGGAACAGCTGCTAAACAGAGCTGATGTTTGGTAACGAGGAACAGTCCATTTTAATTACTTATTGCCTCGCTAAATTTTAAACCCAAACAAATTTCTCAGCATTTATTATCAAGAGCAACAGTATCAGTTTTCCAAAGTACATCTACTTTGTGCAACAGAGTATGATAATATTTTTAAATATCACTGTCCTGCTTGTACTTGTCCAGTGATCTTAAGAGGTAAATAGATAAAACATTGGCTGTATTCACTAGGGAGAACTGTTTACTGCAATGGATGATACTGGGTCTGAGTTATCTGAAACTGCTAATGATTATAATTCATCCATTTTGAAGTCTTATCTGATAGCCCATGTTTCAAGGGCTGCTAATCCACTTAATCCAGAAGAAAAACAGAGCCAAGGAATGAAAATTTGATCATCAAACATTCATCTCACCTCTTGTTGAAGTCCATATTTTGGAAAAATCAGGTCCTCCTTATGTAATCGGTTTTGAGTTGAAGACTGTGGAAGCATCTATCTGCTTTGGACCCTCACAAAAGTGAGTGAAACTGTTCCTACCCCTATTCAGGGACTACAGTGAATTGTGGCTTTGTACAGGAACGATTCTACTGTGGCATCTCATCAGCAGTGCTGGCTGTCACAGAGAAGTGTTGGAGGGGAGTTTCCCACTCGATGGACAAATTCTTGACATGAGCAAGAAACAACTGCCCTGATTCTTGCTGGGTACAATGAGCAGCAACTACAAATAGGCTTGGTTAGTTTATGTATTAGCCAGGGCCAGGAGGACATGGCACTGAGGAAAGTAAGCTTTCAAATAAAGTTGGGGCCGTGGTGTCATCAGAGCCAGCTAATATGTTTACTAACTTTCTTCTGGGTTTGGAGCAGAAATGCACATGAAAACCAGTGTAGGATCCATGCTCAGCAAAGGGAAACCCTCTAAAATAGATGCTGATAAGCTCTAATAGCTTTAAAGCATCAGTGTCAGATGTACTCAGATGAGTGGAATGGGCTTCAAAAAGTGAACACCCTGAAAGTCAGGTAGTAAGCACAGTTCATTTCTGACTGGCTTGCAAAAATCCTTATGCCCTGGGGGAAAAAAAAAAAAAAAGTGCAGGCTGCCAGCACAGTAGTTTCCTGAGAGACTTCTGCTGCTGCCATCGACTTCTCCAAGGGCTAAACTTTCATTTAAATGGAACAACGAACCTTTCAGCGCATGCAACGAAACCCTTCTGAGCATGGGTCTTGGCAACTGCTCAACAGCATAAGAGTGGGTTTCTAAATCTGCCTCAGTTCAGCAACAAAAGGAGTAGAAAGATTTCAGTAGCCACTTCAGCAGATTTACTTTAAACCAGCTGTCTACAGAGGCAACCACAGTATGGGATATTCAAGTTTTCACCTTGGAAATACATGTGGAGTTTGTTCTGCACCCTGAGTAGCAGTTGGATCTAGAAGGCTAGATGTTGCCAGGCTTCTCTGGACTTGAAAGTATGTCTGCAGGAATGGGCCAAATGACCCTGCAGTTTTGCTCTGCTAAGTAAGCAGGCTTAACGAGTGTGGAGTATCTGCTTATTGAGTGCAGGCTCTGGGATGGGTTTAGGAAAACTGACACAGTTTAGGAGCACAGTGTTCTCTGACAGAAGGCATGCCTTTCAGATCAAGAATGGCTAGAGGCTGTCCAAGGGTGGATGCATGACCCCTACCTCTCCCAGAGAAAACTAGGGAATCATTTCTAATTACTGGGAATAAATGTCTGCTCCAAATGTTATAATGATTCATCGAGCACGTGGAGAGAGTATTGTAGCATTAGTGAAATGTCATTTGTAGACAAAACTTGCCTTTTGTGTGTCTGGAGCAGAAAAGAAGTAAAAGTCAGAAAAATACTGCAGTTGTTAAAAAGAAATGCTATGATCACATGATCCAACACCTGTTTGTAACTGGAACTTGCTGCTTTCCTCCCCTTATACTTTCCTCTGCTTGCTTTGCAAACTCGACTGATTGATAAAGGGAAACATGCATTGCTCTCTAGCTCCTTAAAAACACCAACACTTCTTCCAGATGCCACGTAGCTTTGCTTTTTTCTGTCTTCACAGCGTGTCTATCAATCATGGTGTTTTCCTATGTAACTGTGTGTCCACAACCCTCCATCCTTCTTCTGTTCACAATTAACTTGCTGTGCTAAAGTACCAGCCTTTCATTTATACTCTTGCTAACCACTCTGCCCACCAGTAGAAGGATTATAATAATTTATCATTTTTAAACACAGTAGGGGTGTGTTTGACTTTTAGTCATTCACAACATGCAGTGGAGGAGGATAAAATGAAACATTAGCAGCACAGTTTCTCTACTCTGTGAACCCTCTGAAGCATTGGAAACAATGGGAATGAGCTCTTGGCAGGTATGGATTGTTTAACTAGAACAAGCACATTATTTCATGGAACAAAAGATCTTAATATACAAGGTACTTCATTTTCTTCCATCTTGAAACCAGCAGGTGGGTGTTTGCCCTGTGGTTATTTCCCTTTGACTTTCATGTTTGTTGTGGGGGCTTAACAAACGATTCAGCACTGTGTGTGAGAGCAGGAGGGTTTTCAATAAGCACATTTCCTCAGGCCATGTCCTTTGTTAGCTTAGGATTCAGCGTGGCAGAGGGCTGTATTTCTTAGATGCTGTGTGTACAGCTGGTACCTCTCCTCTGCACTTGGCAGTGGTGCCAAGCATAAGCTGCCCTGCTGCAGGCCTTGCCAGTCAGCTCAGCTCACACACCACTGCTGCAAGGGGCCAACCCTGGGAGACTTTCAGCCATGGCACTGAATTGCTCTTGGTCTTGAACATCCCCTTCATCCTGCCAAGTGATTCAGCCAGAAAAATAATCTGTAAAGTGATCATAATCTTTTGCATAATTCACCTCTGAGGCTCACCATCCCTAAATGTTCATGGGGCAATTTAATTACAGTGCTTATTAAAGAAGCTGATAACATATACTGTAAAACCTGATAGAGAAGCACACCATAATAGAACATAATGAGCCAGTATTAGCACATTGGTTTACCATTTTTGCAAGGCTTGTTAGAGAGAGGTTAAGAATATCCACCAAAAATTTACAAATGACTGACTAATATTTTTTCCAGGTCTTCAGCACTCTGTTCGTTATAAACTGTACACAGCAGCACAGGTTTCCATTCTGCTGCCACTCCTGTTATAAGCTTGCTGAGTTGTTATTTTCTATCATTACTGATATAATGGAATCTCTAATTAGTCTTTCGTGGATGAATGTGAAGAACTTACAAGCAAGGATGGGCTTTCTTTTCTCCTTCTCTTGCCAGGTGGTTGCTCCAGATGTACTCCGTAAAGAAAACGGACAGGTATGGCAGCACCAGCATAGCACTTTGTTTTCTTTCTGTTTCTCCTCTGTTATCACTCTGTTATCTGCTCTTTAGAGGCAGCAATGGACACATGAAATTTGTCTTGCAGTGTAGGGGAAACAACACAGTACTGAAGAGATGATGGATGGCCAGGCCCAGAGAGTGAAGTCAAAGTGACTAAGTACTCATGAGTACAAGATCCAGTAGTGCTCCTCTCCTAGTTGGCACATCCACCATTTGCAGCAAGAAGTTGTCATTGATGCACTGAAGGAACCTCCTGGACTGTCAGTGGCTGGCCATGTAGTCTTCCAGCAGATGTCTGAGGAGCTGAAATCCCCCAGGAGAACCGGGGCGTGTGATTTTTAGACTGCTCTCAGCTGCCTGTAGAAGGCATCATCAACTTCCCCATCCTGATAAGGCAGCAAATAATAAACACCCACAGCAGTGTCACACATGCTAGCCCGCCCCTTAATTCTAACCCACCAGGCTGAGCAGGTCATTCACCTGGCCACATCCAACACAGGTGTTGTCTTTTACCTCATCAGCTAAGAGCCAGACCCTGCAGCCAGAGACCTGGACACCTCCATGGTTACCAGGGCGCTCTGGCTCGCCTCGTTTCTTTGAAAAGCAGCTTTTTCCCCGGGTTGCTCCCAGCGATCGCTTGCTGCCAGGGTCTCAGCAGCCGCCCACAGCAACCCCTCACTGCCGAGGCCTCAGCAGCCGCACCTGGGCTCAGCTTCACCCCCTCGCACGGGCGCCGCTTGGCATGTGCAGCCGGGTGCGAGAGAAACCAGCCCTCAGCGCAGAACCAGCCCTCAGCGCCGCTCCTGCCGCGACGGCTCATCATGGTGAGTGATCCAAACACTTAAGAATATAGTCTTTTTTTTTTTTACTGATCACTTGGCATTGGTAGCTCTGGGAACACTGGACAAAGACAACAGGTGCTGTTGGCATTTGACAGGGTTGGACATAGGTGAGAAGGAAATCAAACTGGCACAAATGGCTCTGGAAACTGTCTCCCAAGGCTCATGTGATTTCCTGGTGATTTCCCTTCAGTCTTCTAGATAAGTGAGCAGAAGGCACTGCTGACATACATCTAGCTAAAGCTGAAACTGTTGAGTTTATATCAATGAGTTAACTTTATCATATACATAATTTCTCAGGATAAATGGTTAGGTTTTTGCCTCGCCAGGTATTTATCCTTAAAGCACCCAAAAAATAGTAGTGATTGATAGGACATATTAAAGGAACCTTTCCTTCATTCTCTTATCTTTAGCAGTCATTTTTCCTTCCTTGGTTGCACCACAGAAAGTTCCATTTAAACATAAGAAAAGACTTTTTGACTGTGAGGGTGAGGGAGCCCTGGCCCAGGCTGCCCAGGGAGGGTGTGGAGGCTCCCTCCTTGGAGCTCTTGAAAAACCCTCCTGGATATGTTCCTGTGTGACCTGATCGAGGTGGGACCTGCTTGAGCAGGGATATTGGACTGGATCATCTCTAAAGGTCCATTCTAACCCCCACCATTCTGTGATTCTATGATCTGTATTTTGTGTGCGCTGTGCCAGGTGGCAACTTGGTAATCAAGGTGATGAAGATATGGACAAGAATTGTTAAGTGGGCTGAATTTGAGACGATTGTAGAGAACTGAAGAAGAGAGTAAAGGTTAGATGAGATTTACAGGTGGACTGATATTTTTATTAATGGCATGGGTAGGTGGGAGTACACATATAAATTCTTCCAACATGTAGATCAAAATCTACAGGAAAAATGAGAACTTTAAGGACTGAACTAACGAAGCGATCAGAAATTCCCCAGTGCACAGGGCAAGTCTGTGCTAGTAGGGACTAATAACAGTATCTTATACATAGTTGAGGGGGAAAAAAAAAGAAGTAAGGCATAAATATATTCATTGGTCAGAAGTTGACTGTCACTGCAAGCGAGAGGAATGTGAACTTAAAATGTCAGGCAATATTTCTCCCCTGGACAAAGGGCTATGCACAAGATCTGGGGTTAACTCCATCTTAAACAATTTGAATAATTCTGGTCATTTGTGTTCAGAAAGGATTAATTCACATTGGAAAAGGTACAGAAAAAGGTTACTAGGCCACTAGGGGAGTGGAAAATTTACTTTGTCATAATAATTGTGCTTTAAGTATATGCTGTGAGGTAACATTGGAGGCTGAGTGCAGAACCAGTTCCTGAAAAAACAGAGAGCAGGGTCTGCTGAATGATAGCTACAGTTTAGAAGAAATACCTGGAAGAAGTAGTAGTGTAGGCACAGTAATACCAAAAACTATACACGAGAGAAAGCCTGAATGGTTTGTGAGAAGACTTTTGTAATGAGGTCAAATGCTGTAGCCCATACTTTCAATCTTGATATTCTTAAAGGCCAAGGGAAGCTCATGAGATTTTTTTTTAAATGACTTAAAACTACAGAGTTGTCAGTCCTGTAAGCCCTAAGGTTTATGAGAAGTCCTTGAAATAAAATTCTCTGCTTTGTAGTGAAGTCAGAATTGCTTTTAATCTCGTGTGACCTACTCTAGGTAGTCCTGCTCTGGTGGGGAGGGGGGTTGGACTGGATGAGCTTTTGAGGTTCCTTCCAGCCCTTGAGATTCTGTGATTATTCAGATTGCTTTCAGTTGTCACCAAAGACCTGCACATTCAGATTTTAATCTAAAATTTTATTGCACTGAGATTAATAGTTGGATCATTTTTTAAGTCAGTGGGTGTAATTCCTCTGATTTTGGTGGAGTTTTGCTGATTTCCAGCTGCCCAGGAGTTTAAAGTAATGGGAATTAATGAATTTTATATTAAGTCTAAGAAAAAAATATAGCTGGGGTTCCCTGTGCTATCTAGAGGATTGTAAAGAGTTTTTAAAAAAAAAAAAAACCTATCAACCTGTTACTGTAGAACTGGAAAACCTTTAGAAGTCTGAGATTCTAAGTTTTCTTACTTGTTGTAGGAGACTACTGGTGGGAATCACAGCATCACATGTGCTCTTGCATGGAGAAATGTCCTAGTATAAACGAGAACCCTGTGCCCATTTATTAGTGCCCATAAATTCAACAGTATTTTTCCATGGGTAACTCCACAGCAAGACATTACCTGTATAAATGTGATAAATAAGGGAAATGAACAACATGAAAGACTGAGTTGCAACACTAAGTTGCTTATTTTCTCTCACTCTCTCTTATCATTTGAAGTATCTATATGTAGTCTGCCATAATCACTAACAATTTTTCTTCAATCAATCACATGTCTTTCCTTCAAGGAAGTCTTTGAATGCCACTTTATACTTTCTAATATCTTTGATTGTTTTAATCTCTGCTATACCTGCAGATGAAATCCAGTATTTTTAAATTGCCTGTTGTAGGCAACCTCTTGATAATGCTAGATGCAGCCTCACAGCTCTCCAGGCTTCGACCTGACAGGGCTGTTTTTCTTCTGCAGCTTCTGCTTCTTTCTAAATTGCATTTCAGTGCTGAGCTCTCTGCGTACTTGCTCTTGTTTCTCCCTTGTTTGATTCAGCATATGTATTACTGTTTTTTTAATCAATATTTGAAGCATCCCTGTCAGACTGCTGACTTACATACCTTGTAACAGCAGTAGATGGTCAGCCAGAGTCTCTGTAAAGGAAAATAAATAAATAAACTCTTAGAGGCTTTGGAGACTGACTCTTGGTATGACTCACCACTTGTTTTAACCATGAATTCTGACTCACTCTGTGTAGTGTAGCAGGAAAAAGTAATGATAGAAATAGCAAAAAAATCTCTAGCAGTCATACCTAAGGTCCTATATGGTGATTCATGGCATCTGGAGTTCACTCATCCCACAGTGAAACCAACAGATCTATATTTTCGGAAGCCTTAAGCCCCAGTAGGTCAGTATCTGTTATTTATTTACTTCTCTGGTTTTTATGGATATGGGTTTAAGTATGGCCAGGCTGCTCTGGGCTCTGAACCTGAGAGTGGTCAAGACATCTTGTCCTGATTTTGTCTGGGACATCTATCCAAATTGGTTTCTGACTGTAAGGCTTCATATCCTGATGTTTTCATCTCATTTACATATTCTAGTGCTATTTTCCTTCTCTGATTGAACAATCTTAGTTGTTGAAGCTCTTTGCTTGCTTTAACCTTACAGCAATCATACTGTGTTGCTCAGTTTCAGCAGCAGTTTCAGATGCCCCAGCTTCTTTGCAGATGCGTGGCCATCCATCCACCACTCCAGTGGGCACTACCAGACCATTTCATGGCATGCCTTTGGATACGGCTCATACCTCACCTGTCATCAGCAGTGTCTTTTTGCATTTCTTGCTCTTGCACCTTCTGGTTTGTAGCTCAGTATTCTACCAATATAAGCCAGCAGGACAGCTTTTCTTTCACACAGTATTTCAGTACACTCTTGGTCTTTATAATTTCAGTGGTAATGCAACTGTTTTGTACTAACTGAACAGTCACTGTTTTTGAGGAGATGTTTCCAATACTTTAGTAACTAGTTTGTCAGCTGTAGGCATTGTGATGTGATGCTGCAAGCATATATACTAAGCAGCTTGGTGTTTTGACCACAGCAACAATTAGCTCTGAAGTGACTTTCTACTACAGGCGGTCACTTCATTAAGTATTTATGAAACTGAAATGTTTCTGTTAATAAAACAACTGTAGCTTCTTGGGAGAAAAACTGATGTGTAAGGGCTTTGCTGCTTATATGATTTAATGCATTCCCTGACTGGCAATATCTCTGACATAAGGACTAAAACAAGGAAAAAATAAGAATTTATAGAAGCAGCAGCTTTGAGTTTAGTGATGCCTCTCAGGAGCTCAGTGATGCCTCTCAGGAGAAGAACAAGCAGTAATTGCCACTCTGGTATTCCAGCCTACGTCCAATGAGATACAATCCCATGAGCTAGCAGTGCCTGCTGCTTTGGCAGACAGATGCATACTGGTTGTGTGAACCCAGCTGCAGCCTGGGCTTGTGTTCTTGTGCAAGGACCATGCAGCAGCCACCATCCTGTATTTATAAACCCATGCAACTCACACTACAGCCTGGTCCTGAAAGTCACACACACCATTTAATAGACAAGGTCCAGAATTCCCGTCACAATTCAAGCACTTACGTGCTGCTGTTAAAGAAAGAAGAATGCAGGTAACAAATCATATGAGTTCTTGGGGTAACTTCATGGCTAGTATTTAGTGTTTAACAAGTGTTTTTTCATATGAACAAAGGCAGCAGAAGGAGCCTAAAGACTTGGGCTGTTACAGACCCCACATTATGCTGGGGTATGGCAGTTGAAGGGGTGAGAGCAGCCAAGGGACACAAGTCATAGCTCATGGTTTTAAATAGAGACCAGTGGAGAAATAGTCATGGAATGAGTGGGTCACAAAGACCTGGGCAGCTGGGACCTTCCCTAGTGGAGGAAGTTCCCCGTTTCCCTGGACTAATTAAAAGTGCTGCTGTCTAACCTGGAGGAAGAGAGAATGTCTTTTTCTTTCTTCAAAGGCTGAGTTTTCTCTTTGTCAGTTTTTTTGAGCAGAGTCTGGCTGAGAGCCTGCGGTGGCTGTGGCAGTCGGTGCTTAGACGGTCAGGAAGCAAGACTAGTTTATACAAAACCACAATGACATGAGCTGGTTTTAACTAAAATGAGCTCAAACAAAGCAATAGTGTACTCCAACAGCTTCTACCTTCCTGCTGCTTCTATGAAAGAAGAACCAGATGAGTCTGTAGATGTATGGTCAGCAGGCATACTGGGCCTTGATCAGGTAGGGGATTCCTGTGCTGAACTTTATGCACTCAATAAGCTTTTAGACTTCGATGCTGTGGCTGCACAAGTACCTTCTTGCCTAGCTGGTGAGCTAGGTGACTTTTAACTTTGTTTCCACTGTAATCTGTAGGAGTATTTGTCCTTCACTTTCATGGGAGGAGGTCCAGGCATCCCTTTAGTCTTTTTACCCAGTGGCAGTGTAGCAAGACAGCTAGGAGGAAACAAGGAAAGCAAATACCCAAGTAACAACCCAACCAGTTACAGCAGTAAAACACCAGGTGGGTAACTTTATCCTTTTAGGAAGTTTATAGAGGCAAACACAGACTAGCCAGAAGGACACAGGGCAGAATGTTACATTTTATGCAGGATTGTTTCTGTTATCTGATTTAGTTAAAAATATTTCCTATGGAAAAGAGCAGTACTCAAGAAAGAAGAAAATTAGGTTCAATGCTAGTATCGTTTTTGGTTTCTCAAACTATATGATTTGGTAAATATTTCCAACATTCCTTGAAATGCCAAAGCTAGAAAAAGTACTGAATGTAAAGCAGAGGTCTCTAAACTCATTAAAATCTTTCCTTCCAAAAATAAGCAAGTAAATAAAATGAGAATTCGACCTGCATTCTATTTTCTTCTTTTAGCTTGAAGTAAATAGAGCCAGAAGTTCAGTTCTCCATTTATTTGCAAACACTGCATAACAAACATAAATGTACCACTGTTAAGAATAATAATGCAATGCTAATGATTCTGAAAAGCAAGAAGGGAATAAAAGAACCATCTAACAGAAAGAGATAGGTAATTAGGCAAAGCAGGGAGATGAAAATTTAGATAAGTATCTAAGAAAATTATGCAGTAAAGGTGATTAAGAATAAAAGAATAGAAACCATACATTATACACTCGAATGGGAAAGTAAGGCAAGTGCTGAGAAGCATGAGCCATGGAAGTTGAACCTAAACTGCAAGTGTCAAGGATTTGAAGTGTAGCTATTCTCCAGCTGATCTGTTCAGATAATCCACTGTTCTCAAAATAACCGGGATGAGACTTTGCAATATGACCAAGAAGAATGACTACAAATAAAAACAGAGTAAGCATGAAGATGATACGGATACTTTCCATACCTGGTGCAGAGCCCTTTGCTGTCCTGACAAGGCTCTGGCTCTCACAGCTCCTCCCTCTCATCCAGCTTTTGCGTTATGTCTCACAGGAGCTCCACTAACTGCTGTTCACTGATGCTCAGCCATGGTTTTTCACTCATGGCCCATTTCCTGCAATGGAGTTGGCCAAGAAGGTTTCCATCACCTCTTGGATGGACTCCCAGTAAATGGAGATTTAAGGAATGCCACCTGGATCAACACATCTAGGCTAAAAATACAAGGCTTTTGCATACATATGAGAGAGGATGGTTCTCAAGCTGACTGTTGCAAGACATTAACGGTCCCAATGAACCAGCACAGGGGAAGGGAGGTTCTAACAGGCAGTGATCAGTAGATTACATAAATTAATCAGAATTTTAAGTCAGTGTTTGCTTCTGCTTCCCCCTGTACCACTTTTGCCTTTGATGGAATGACCCTATTTCTATTTCTCAAGCCTACAACTTGAAGAATACGGGCAAATAAAGATGCTGATATTGTATGTAGGGGGAAAAAAAGAGTGCACAGAGCACTCAAGCATTGGAAAAAAAGCAGCTATTAATTCCTTTTATTAGTATCCATAAAATAAAATATTCTAAAAGTTTAATTTTAAGGCTTTTTTGTGGTCAGCAATAAAAATTGGATTACTTTCCATTTGCAAGTAGCAGCATTAGAATACCACAGTTTGTAATATGATGTCTGCCAACTGAGAACAAGCTCCCTTCGTTGTAATCAGTTGCTACAGAGATGTTGCTGAGGAGCAACAGTTTTAGTATTTCTGGTGAATGCCTCTGATTGATTGAAGGAAGTTTTAATCAGAAGTTACATCTTGAAAGGAACAGTAAAATTGTTCAGCTTTTCCCTCAGGAAAAAGCTCTGTCTCAGCTGCCTGGGGCGGTGACGGGAAGCTCTGACTCCCTGAGCATATTGCTGTTGTGTTCAGTTACAGGGATCACCAGATTTTGCTCTGGAGGAAGGAGTGTCTGTGCATCAGATATTACAAGATACACAGAGGTGCAGAAAGCAAACAAAATACAAAGTAGAGTCATGCAAGGACACTGTTTCTTGTGCAAAAAAGTCTCCTTTTTGCTGCTGCTAATGAAGTGGTGCATCTTTTCTCAGGCTTGATTCTTCTGATCAGCCTTCCCTGGCTTTCAGTCTGCTCTGCATGCCTTCCAGTTTTTGAGCAGTAAAATGATTTTGCCTGGCCACCTTTATAAAAATCACCTTTGAGTACCCTGAACACCCTGATAGGGAACAATTAAATAGCCATAAGCACTCAAATGAAAGGATCCTTAGGAAGTATCACATAAAAACGTGAGAAGATTAGGCCTCGTGAAAGTCATGGGTTGCTTCGGAAGGTTTGTGCTGCAGTGTATTGGTTTTGTACTTGTGGTTAAGGGCACTGTGATATTTATTTAATATTTGTAGAGGATAAAGTGGTAATTATTTTTAAATTATGCTTTTCTCTTCACAACTGAATGAGTACTTTCCCTTCCAACAGTGTAAACTTGACTTTTGTCTAAGATTAACAGCAGAGATACTGCATATGTTTTAATACTACTACATTTTAGCTCAAACAACAATTATTATTACTACTTTAACATTTCTAACCCAACATCACCTGTATTCCTTAAGGATGTCATGGTAATGCAAATTCAGTTGATTTAGTGATTAACTGAGTTGATTTAATTATCTTGTGTAAATAATATTATATGCTAATATAAGGTAATTTATTTCTTTTTAATCTCTTAGAACCCTATATGCTGCAATCCCATTCTTTAAATATTTACTGAAGTGCTTAGATGTAATAAAGCTGATAGAATTATTCTTGAGTGGTATGATCCTAGCACCAGAATAAATTCCTTCTCTGAGCATTTATGGAAAAGACAAGCTCCTGCTATGCTATATATGCAGGGAAAATGATCTCTGAGGTATTTCCAGACTCACAGTAATTCATGAGCTGAAGTTGCCTTTGTAGTTGACCAGCTAGGGAAGCATTTTATATCACAACTGGCCTTCTTTCTTCCCACCAGCTTTCCCACAGCACTCCTTGGCCAGAGAGGAAAGCAGGAGAAAGAGGAGCTGGCTTGGGCAAGGGAAAAGTGGTTGGTGATGCAATGATGGTAGTGGGAGGAGGTCACGGGTGGGGTATGGGAGGCTTTGGAGTAGACAACTGAAAGTCTTCAGAGGAATTGACAAGAAGGATGGAGATGGACTTGAGCTAAATTAGATTTGGGACAAGAACTCAGGGAACAGAAGATCTACACTGGGAGAGCAGAGGAGCTGTAGAGCTTTGGAGATAAGCTCCCACTGCAGAATGTCTGGGCGCTGTGGGCTGTGGAGCACTGTGGGACACCAAGGTTGCAAGATATCACAAACTCCCTTGATCTTGGCATCTTTAACAGGGATGCTGCTTGGGAACAGGCACAGTTCTCCCTTCCATCCCTTTCCCCATGTTGCCTTCCCTGTCTGAAGCGTGGTCGGAGTGTGGGAACTCAAGTCTCAGAATCTGCCTTTAGTGTTGCTATTTCAACACTAAGGCTTTTGTTTGGCTTTAGGGGCTATTCTTAAACATAAGTCTGTCAGATAAAAAGGTATTCCTTTACATCCACATTTCATTTTCTCTGAACAACAGAAAACTGAGTTCATTCACCTTAGCCTTTAGCTGCTTAAAGCTTTCAGGTACAGTATAAAATAACAGCTTAGATAGAGCTTTACTTTTATTAGGAATTGCAAGTGAATTTACAAAATAGTGATGGGAACTGGAAAGCTTTCTCTTATATCAGTGGGAAAATGTGGATTTTTTTCAGTCCAGGAAGCATACACTTTTAATTGAGGGAAACAAAAGCAAGCATTTTTAAAAAGGAATCTTCTTTAGACATAAAAAAGGACAAAGCAAATGCCTTTGTAACATCCTGCTTATGAAACACTGAGTGACAGCCAGAAGACAAGGTATGCAGAAAAATTAATTCATTTTCTCTTCCTCTTCCTGTCACTTCAGACTCTTGAGCCAAAATCTGGCCTCAGATCAGAGGTTAGATCAGAAAGTCACACAGGTGCCTCACCACCCTTGAGCTGCTGAAATCCAAATGCAGAGTGCTCTGAGTGCCGAAGCTGTCTCTCAGCACTTGCAGGTGTGAGTAGTGCTGGCAATTTTGTGGGTAGGTAGGCACTTCTCTCACATTTAGTCCTTGCCAACCTTTACAGACAGTTTTCCTTTCCTTGAAGGATTTTGAGCCTCAGAGCAAATCTAGTGGTTTGGTCTCAGCAGCATATACAGATGACAAAAGAGGCAATACTGTTTGTTCCTTGTTCTCCAGCAATGTAGCAGTCAGGACATTTGCTTAGAATCATAGAATCATTCTGGTTAGGATGCAGAAGACACGGATTCAGTGATTTCTTTTGTTGCGCCACATGAATTTGTAAGTTTGGGCTACCCAGAGCTATATGAGGACCCTCATGTCCTTCCACTCAAGCTTTTCCACTTTGCCTGAAATAATTAAATATTAACTGGGCCAGATCGAGAGAGTAATTGACTTTTTATAGCCTGGCAACTAGGCCACTCACCCAGGAGAAAAAAATCTCAAGTCCTAGCAATCATATTTTACAACCAGAAGCATAAAGCTGTATTTAAGCATGTGAATATTTTGTTAGATTTTGTTTGAAAACCCTTTAGCTGCTGTCTTCTCAAACTTCACTCTTGTTTAAGCCCTTTTGAGGACCAAGCTACCTTATTTGGATGTCTAATGTAAGGACATATGCCCACAGCCTCATTTTAAAATGAAAGACCAAACCCCTCTAACGCTTTTCAGCTGACTTTGAAGAATCTGCGAACAAAGTTCAGCTCAGTCTGATGCTGCAGGAGATGATTTGCTTTGGAGCTTTCTCAGGAAAATACACCGAGTTGCTATAAATCACTGCCTTAGTTACCCAGTTTGAAACAAGAGGGGTGCTATTTCTGGAAGGTTTTTGGGAACACTTAAGATTTCCAGACAAACTTTTTCTTTCATGAACTTCAACAAATAATTACAAAAAAACCCCAATTTTGTTTCTCATAAGGTTCAATCCTACATTTTCTGCTGGTAAAAATAACAGTCTGAGTGATTATGGTAGACTTTCCAAGGTGGATGCTTGTGGCAGGCATTGGTAGAGCTTACCCCTTGAGCTACAAAATACAGAGAAACGCTTTGTCCTGGTGTTATGCCTCAGCCATCTCTGGGGTTGTGTCTGGGAGGGGTTTGCATCACATGTCAATGCCTTCTGTCTTGTCTCCCACACAGGTGTGATAAAGCAGAGTGAGCTGGCACATTTAGTTGCAATGTTCAGGTTTATTACAGTTAAGCCACATGCTTGTTGAGCACATGCTTTTAATTCCTTGCAAGTTGCAAACAGAAGCTTTATCTTTACAGAGGCAGACACGATGAGCACTCCTGCAGTGCTTCACACCGCTACCATGTAGTGATGTGGAGTGTACCACTACTTTCAATGTAGGAAAAGGTGACACTGTTGTCACTTTTAGTGACCCAGGAGCATGAAGCTGACTGAACATGAGCCACCAGTGTGCCCAGGTGGTCAAGAAGACCAATGACATCCTGGCTTGTCTCAGAAATAGTATGGTCAGCAGGACCAAAGATGTGATTGTTCCCCTGTATGGGGCACTGATGAGGCCTCTCCTCGAATGCTTTGTTTGGTTCTGGGCCACTCACTACAAGACATTGAGGTATTGGAGTATGTTCAGAGAAGGGCAACAAATCTGCTGAAGGGTCTGGAGCATAAGTCTGATGAGCCATGCCTGAGGGAACTGGGAATATTTAGCCTACAGGAGACTGAGAGGAGACATGATCAATGCCTACAGCTACCTGAAAGGGAGTTACAGTGAGGTGGGGGTTGATCTTTTCTCTCCAGCAATGAATGACAGGATATGAGAAAATGAGCTCAGGTTGTGCCAGGGGAGGTTTAGGTTGGACATTAGGAAGAACATTTTCACCAGGAGGTTTATTAAGCATTGGAAAAGACTGCCCAGAGAGTGGTGGAGTCCCCATCCCTGGAGATATTCAAAAGGCATACACATGAGATGCTGAGGGACGTGTTTTAGCTTAGTGATGGCCTTGGCAATGTGAGATGAGTGGTTGGACTCGATGATCTTGAAGGTCTTTTCCAACTGTAATAATTCAATGATTCTAAGGTGTGAGGGAGTGCAGCTGGAGGGCAGGCAGTGAGTGTGAGGCTGCCTGGCACGCAGGGACCTTCCCCTTCATGGCATTCTTGGCATGTGGCATTTAGCTGGAATTCAGGGTGGTAAGAGCAACCGACCCTGTACAGGGCTCCCAAGCACCCTACTGTGGGACTGACCAGCCAATGGGGTTTTCTCATAGTCTAAATAATTGAACCAGCAGTGTTGAATAATACATGATTCTAAACATTTCATAAAATGTAGCTATTAAACATTAATACTTTTTTACTTTCAATATCTCTTCTCTCCAAAGCATTAGGTTCATGGATTTGCTCTAAAAGCACAATATCAATTATCTCTTCACTGAAAAATACTTTTAACTCAAATGAAATGTATAAAACCATAACTCCTCTAGTTATCCCAAGGTTCTAACAGTAGATGAAAGTAGATAATGTTTTTGTTTGTGAAATTAGACGCTGCAATGTCTGCCTGTCTATTTAAATTGAAAAACCGATCCTTGAAAGGGAAGGGATCTTGTTTTTTCACTCTCAAAAATTAACTGATGTCAATTTTTCTTAACTGGTGTTTCTAGTAAAAAATAATGCTTAGTAGAAGTTATTCTTAGTATTTGAGGAATGTACAGACCTGAGTCAAATGAGATATTAATGTTACGATTTCTCTCTCTGATAGAATGTTCAGTATTTTAATAGAATTAGGGAAGACCTTTGCAGATAGACAAAATTACACATTCTGGGTTTTTTTTTTCTTTTGCTACAGAGGTTCTTCATTAAAGATTCAATACAAGACATACCTGAATAACTTACATTGCCTTAATTCACTGTCATGATAGTTTGAAGTAAAAAAACACCACAGTCGTTCAGGCAACGGGGAGAATGTTACAAACAAAAGCTTTATTAAAGCTGCTCTCTTTGAATAGCAGACTGGGTGTGCATATATACATTTTACTGTTGGTTCACACTTGTTTGTTCTCTGTAGGTGATTTCCAGTTTTAAGATGCTAGATTGATAATGAAATTATTTGTTGTTTAATAAACTCTGAGCCATTTTCACTCGAGTCAGTGGAAAAAGAGCCTTTGGCCTTTTACATCCTTGCCTCATGTTAAAATGAAGCGTCATACAGGAATGTACTCTTGACCCTGAAGGAGAGAAGCTTATACATTTTTACAGTGGTTCTCACAGTGATTCATGACAATGCGAAGTACTTAATACAATATGGTTTTCAGGCAGTCATATAATAAAATATATAGCTCATAATCTTCAGCTCTATAAACATAGGTCACTACCTCATGGGAACTCCCATGATTAAAGTCAGTGAAAATACTGCTGTATATTGTAGATCTGACGTAGGCCTTACTAGGACATTTTCCAGAGGACAGTCTCCATCCACAGAGGTGAAAAGCTGAAAAAGTGAGATAATCCCTACAATTGCACCCAAATAGTAGAAGATAATTTTGAAACTCCCTGAGAAAGCTCAGTGCATGGCTTACCCCAAGCATAGATGTATGGATGATAGTATACATGCTTGCACACTGCTCCATTGACTTCTTGGTAAATCTGGTCACCAAAATGCTGGATGCTGCTGCAAAAAAAAAAAAAAAAGCAGTGAGCAATTCTGAAATTTTAAATTGAGACCTTAAAAATTCAACTTCATGATGCCTGTTTGCTTTCCAAGGTTAGAGACATGGAAACAAGACTGGAAAGTTCTGTTTATGCTAAGCATTGTGCTTTTCACACTTTAATGTTATAGCCTGTACTTCCAGCTGCAATCACATCTACAGAGTCTATTTGTTGAAGCTGATATTTGATTTTCAATGCCCAGTCTCTTTAAAGCCAGTGAAATCATTGCCTTGACAGAAAGCAATATCTGTGGAGACAGAGCTTGTAATCTTCATTGAAGTACATAGGAATATGATGACATATTCCAAAAAAAAGTGATAGTGTTTTGCCTAAGATATGAGCTTCTTAAGAAAAGCATTGTAAACTTGTTATTGATACAACAGTTTTATTGTCCAGTTCATGCTGCTGATGTGTTAATATAGCCAGATGCAAAATCTAGACGGAAACAGGTTTCTCTTTATCAAAATTCTAATGTTATTGTGAATACATCTACAAAAAAATATTGTGGCACTGAATGAAGACTAATTTCTGTTTGTATTATGTTAGTTCAAGTGTTGTCTCTCAGATAAGCAAAGCTTATTAAAAATATCCTTTGTTAACTCTATGAGAATAATTATAGAAGAAAGCAATAGCAATTACATTGTAATTTCTCTGAAAAGTAATAACCCAGAACTTTGTCTGACATCTGAATTAGATTATTGCAAGGAATTGCAAATGAATGCAAGTCAACCCTTCAGGCTTACTAGCCTGGAAAGTTTAAGAAAGGATATTTCTCTTTCATAAGTCACAGGTGCTTTAAACACTGGTGAAGCATCAGGCCATGTCCCATGTTCTTTAGATTGTTTCACTTTCCAAAAAATAACTTCTGGCTTTCCAGAAGAGGAACCTCAGATTCTTAATCAAATCAGATGTGAAACTGAATCAGCTAAAATCCCTGTGGGTTTTGGTTGCTGATTTGAGTTTTTTCCCTAGCATGTAACTTCTGTCTCAGCTGTTCTGGAAGGAAATAACGTGCTGAATCCAGAGTGCCTGAAACTGTGCTTTTCCATTGACTCGTGAAATATTCCTCTTTAAAGTGAAAGGTCAAGGCCAACGTCTTCGCGGCTCTATACCTCAGTACTGTTATTTGTGATGCTTAGGGCTGAATCCACACATAGGACTTAAACTCTATACATCTATTTGCAGCAGCATGGAAGCAATGCCTCTGTGTTCCCTGTGCGATGCGTGAAGGGGTGCTGTGCAGCAGGGTTTGTAGGCAAGGGTATGCATTGTACCAAGTAAACTGATAGAGTTGGCCAGTGGGCAAGTCACACAACTTCTGTAGGACATCACAGCTGGATTCAGAGAAGTCTGCTGTGAGTGAAGCTATAGGAAATGCTAAATCCAGGAGCATTTGCTGAACAGGGGCTGCCTCCTGAATGGGAGCATGTGAACGTTTTTCCACCTCCCTAGTATTACATGCCACCTGCTGAGCCATCATGTTGATGCTGGCAACCTTCAACTGTTCCCACATGAGGCATCCTGCTCTTCAAAACTGCTGAGCATCCACAAATCCTTACGCATCGCAGTGGGAGCTATGGGGTAAGTGGTCTGGAAAATCAAGTGATATGTCTCTTGAAATAGCATCTTAAGAACTAGTTTTGAAATGCTTGTCTGAAATCCTTTTCTTTCTCCTTGGCTGTGTCTGAAGTGTTCATCAATTTAAGGACTTTTGATTCCGTTGATGAGCGTAGGGACAATAATCCTACTCAAAGCACCCTGTAGATTTTCCAGTCAACCACTCCTCAGTCACAAAGTAAAGGTATGCAATGAAATAAAGGTAGTTTATGGGAAGGTGTCGCAGGTTTTTTTTGTTCACAGTTCTCTGATAGGAACAGTTTCTTGTCAATTCACTTGCCTTCCCAGCAGCCTGACACACGGCATGGCAAAGCAGACAGAAGCACTGACTGCGTGGCCACAGGCTTCAGGGAGTCTGCGTGTTGTTCCCAGGCTTTCCCTGCTCCTGGCTGCAAGACTAAGGGCTTGAAAACTGTTGCCATGACATAACTTTGGAAAACCCTCCTCAGTGTGCCAGTCAATGATATGTTTGGAGTGTTTATGAATTCAGATATCTTTCTGTGGTAAAATTTAAGGATTATTTAAATAGGAGAATTATTTTTTTCCCAGTGATGTTGTGTCTGTGTGTTTTAATGCAGTGGGAATCCTAAGCTTCTGTGAGCTGTAGGCCTGTTTCTTGTGCTTTCTCTAGAAAAGTTAGGGTGGCTATTGCTGTAATTGCTTGTTTACGCAGGCAAAGAGTTGATCTTCTTTCCTTTTACCCTCACACCCATCTAACACCAAGCACACTGTGGATAAAAACATTTTTTTTATCTCTTTCTCCTCTGATATACCCTATTCTATTAGAAAAATATATTAACTGCTAGGATATCTGTGACCACAATTATATAGTACCAGAGGTGACTTACGCAAGGAAATGTCAGGACATTCACTTCTTAACCATTTAAACCTGAAGCTTTTGTGCCTAAGGGACAGAAATGAATGGTTATGAATCAAACAAATGTAAATTCTGGAGAGAAGAAGGAAGTTTTCACCATAAGTGTAGTGAGTCAAAACTACAGTTCACAGTAGCACTAATGAGGACGATCTCATTGTCAGGTGAAAGAGATCATTTCATGAACACTGTATGATGTGGTTTTCTGCAGGAGTGGGCTAGACATGATGATGCTCAGTGATCACATCTGTTCTGTGAAGTCTGTGGATGGAGAGGTACTGTGACAACAGCCTCTAAAAGCTCTGGGGCTAAACTGGTTTATGTGCTTTACTCTGAGGAAGATTTATGGGGAAGATGATGAGGAGAAAGGGTGACTGTGATTACAGTTACTACTGTGGATTCCTGTGTGTGCATCCAGGCTTGTCTGAGAAGACAACAGGTATGCAGTAAGTGTGCCAATAGCTTTATTTGAAAGCAAAATCCAAACCCTCTGGTTGTGTTCTTAAGTTCATGTAAATGCCCAAGCGCTCTGTTCAAACCTATCAGAAAGCAAGCAATATCCTTAGGGGAAAGAGTTGCAGGAGAAGAGAAACACTAAGGGCTACAGCAATGAGCACAGCACTCCATCCTCCCATGCATTGTCTCCCTGGAGTATGTGATGCCGATCTCCTGAGGTGCTGAGTGATGAACAGTGACAGACTGAGGAATGAGATGTCTTCCTGCTGCAGCAGAAAAACCAGGCTCTGTGCATAAAGACTGACACTGACACACTCCCCAAAACAGGGCAAGCAAAGCAGCGAGGGGCTTCCTACAGGGAACAATGCTATGCACAGACTAGACAGAGCAGGTCATTAGCAGTAGCTGCCTAGTATATAATATCCAAAAGCTTTCACAAACATTTCATTAAAATTAATGTAATGGCTAAATTTAAGCTATTATTCTAGAAGTTAAATGCCAGTTACCAGTGTGTTAAAATGCACAATAATCACTGCATAAATAAATACATTCATTCTTCTGATCTGTAACTACAGTAATGTTGCACATTCAGTAGAATTGTGCTGGAGGCCCAAGCTTTCAACTGCTATTGCAAGAGCTGTCATCTATCACATTTTCTTGTCATGTTCATATTTTTGCTATTGTTCACTGGTTAAGGAGGGGCATTTTGTTTTCTGAGCAGCTCTGGGAAGTAGGGAGATGGAGAGAGTAGAAGCCACAATTTGAACGTTCTATTTGATAATCCTTGTTTAGGCTAAAATCTCTGGATTTTTCAGTTTGGGGAGTTAATTTAGACTCCAGAGTTTTGACTTAGAAAGGAAAGCAAAAGCAATTTGACTCATTGTAGTGGCCACTGCAGTTTGCAGGAATTCCTTCATGTTTGTTAGTACTGTAGAAATGACCTTAGTAGACCAGATGTCAAGTCTGTCCAGTCTGGCATCTTACCTTGAAGAGAGACTGACACTAAATGTGTCAGAAGATACATGTGCTAGGCTTCTTTCTTTTAATTGTCAACATACAGAGTAAGCTACATGAAACAACTGCAGATGTACTGAGAGTCTCATCATAAAAAAGTGAATTTTTAAAGGGAAGATAGCATCATTTTTATGATGTGTTTTATCATTAAAAAGCCATATTTGAGAAAGAAATTCAGGGAATAAGCACTTCTGAATACAGACCTGAACTCGATAAACAACGTTGAAGCTGCCAAAATCCTTGAACAGTGCTGAGTCCTCCCTGCTTGCCAGTCTCTCACATTAGGCACATATTTTTCCAGGGTTTCATTCTTCCTTTGGGATGTAAAATTTATTCTGAAGTGAAATTGCAGTGAAACATTGCACTATCAAAACTTTAATGAATTGCTTCCTGTTACTCGTTAACCTGGTGGGTTTCTCTTTAACTCTGAAATAAGCAGTGAGCACAAAACTGTTCTGTTGATTCAAGATGCTGTAACATCTTGACATGGATGAAAATTAACCTGGTAAGCTCTGCTTGGGTCAGAAAATGTTCCAGCTTTTAATCTAGGGAACCTTCAGTGAGAAACTCTCCTGTGAGCATCGAGCAGTAAATCATCATGAATAAAATGTTCACTTGAAAAAAAAAATCCCCTAGAAGTGAGTGACTTGAAGTACATAATATAAAATAGAAAAGAAAGACAAGGATAAGTTAGCAAATATTTTCTGTTCAGTGGCTGAGTGAAAGTGTCTCTGGCTGAGACACTTTCCCTGAGGAACATACTGAGAGCATCCTTGTGAATGCACAGTGCCACTGCTGGGCCTTCCTTGTGCTTGGAGTCACCCCATTCTCCCCTTCCCACCACCTCTGCCTATGGACCTCTGACCATACTGGGGAATTAGGCTCTGAATAACACCTTGGTCACCTGAGGCCGACTCTGTCAGTGTCTCCCATCCCACCCTCCCACATTCACTATGCCCAGGCAAGGAGTGTTGATTGTTTCAGGGCTCCAGACCCCAAAGACAAAGCTGTCCCAGAAAGCAGTTGGGAATGTTTATAAATAGACACAGCTGCAGGGAAAACTATAAGTGGGCTTGAGTGATGGCTACCTATCCCAAGGTAGAGATTTAGTCTTTGAAAGCATATTGGTGAAAGAACTGTCAGACAGAGATGAGAAGAATGAGTTAGCATTCCAGAAAAAAAATGGAGTCACTCAACTATCTTGGCTATGTGAGCTCCTTCAGCACATCTCTTGGCTGCATTGTGTGTGGTTTGTTTCTTCCTGGGCTTATTTAAGTGTTTGCTAATATATTCTTTGAGATTTATTTGGGAAATGGGCTGCAGACATCAGATATTGTACATGTTCATCTTTGCCACAAGCAAGCAAACAGCATGTTTGACGTACAGGCACACTTGATGCGCTATAATCCAAGTCATTTACTCTATTCCAATTCTTAAATGGCAAAAGATTTTATGGAGGTCATTTCAGTCTCTGAACATTGCCTGTTAAATTGGAGACAAAAGGGAGGAGAACATAAACAGTGTTCATCTGTATGTGAAAAGGTCACTTAGAGAGATAGAGTCAAAGGCTTTACGTGAAGTTAAGAATTGCTCTGTTACTGAGTTCTTAAAATGAAGGAGCATAAATGGGCATCCCAGTTAACCAAGCTTGAGAACCCAGACAGTCACCTTACCTGCAGGTGTCCCCCTGGGAGAAATGTGGCCCTGCGCTGTGGCTACTGACACCACCTCCCTGGTGTTTCCCACACCACAGTGGGCTTTGGAGCCCTGGATCCCTGGGAGTGTTGTGAGCAGGTGAAATGAGAGAGGGGAATGTGCCAGTATGTTGTCCCCAGAGACTCCTGAGGTGTGTGCCTGAGTGCAGTCTGTCGGGAAGGAGGGAATGAAGATTTCGATCTTGTGGAGTTCCAAAGGGCTGTGCAATTGATTGTGAGCAAGACTGCGAGAGCGTCCCAAATTCAATTCTAGTTACTGCACTGTGCCCCTCTAAATCCCCCTAACATGTTATTTGGATATTGTGCTCCCTTATAGATTCCCCATAAACTGCCAGGCAGGGCTGCTGTGTGTGGTTAAATTATTGCTGTACTGTAACACAGAAACTGCCCAGAAACTGCCTGAGCACAGCAATATACAATTCTATACAGAGTTTGTTTTTGAACAAGAGAGGTTGTCTACGCTTTTATGATCATATATGGGTGCTAGTTCTGGGCATCTTCATTAATTTTACTCTGTCTTCTGCTGAACATACCATAGATTGTGTTTATTCCTTGTCTGTTGTGAGTGATTGTGACTGTGACTCAGAGCGATATAGATGCTTTTTAATTCAGTGCAAGTCTTCATCCAAGAGCAGATTAGTTTTGAAGAACAGGTGATGCACTTGAATTTTAGGAGACTGGGAAATGATGCTCTTTTGTCTGAGCTCCTCAGTGTCTCTGTTCATCTCCACCTTGGCAGCATGCTTCTACTTGAAGGCTCATCAGCATGATAACGAATGTGTATCCTCCCATCTTGCTCCAGACCGGTTTCTTTCCTGTTACTGGTATTGATCTGATAAGTGCTGAGGAGAGATTTCAGAGTGCTATTACAGTATGTAGTGACTGACTGACTTGAAATCTTTCATCCTGTCTTACTTGAGTAAGATTTCACCAAACTAGAAGATAGCATGCCATAATACTGATAGATACAAATGAAATTTTATGTATTATGTTGCCATAATTGGTTGAGGCTAATCAATAAAAGCCTCCATATAGACTTTAACCTAGGTCAGGAAAAAAAAGACTTCATCTGGCAAGAAGAAAACTGTCAAATTCCTTAGGATATCCCCAAAAAAGCAAGAAGCAAGAGATCCAATGAAGAATATAAAGAGCTTTAATAAAATTCAATACTATTCCTTTGGTTTATTCAAGACTTTGCAAGTGACTATCCAAGCTTAATGGCATTCACTGATATTATGACAACAGGAGATGGTCCACAGACAGAAAGGGGAATTGGAAGGATGCAAGGTTAACTGAAATGGTACTGCTAGTAATAAGCACTGGAACTAGACTGTCACTCATCCTCTCCTCCTGCTTCTGGATCCCAATTATCCTGTCAGTTGTTCATATGCTTCTCCCATCAGCTTCAGTAAGAAGAAAGTGTGAAAAAGATGGGCAAGATGGTCATATATTTAAATCAGTTCTTCTAAATACTGTCAATATGGGGTGTGACATGCCCCAGATTATGTCTATGTCATGGCATACCATTTTACTGCCAAATGATATGACATGATATAGGCTAATGCAATGTGAAATGACACAGCCTAACTACAAGTACAGTCTGATGCAGAATGATGCCTTTAAAGAACCATGTGATGAATCCACTGTGTATGATGGCTTTTCATCAGGGTGTCCAGCCTGCTTGTGCTCAAGTTGTGAAGTTGTTGGATTCTCCTTCTTTGGATTTCCTGAGGCTCTCTGCTTCACAACTGCTAACTTGTCTTGGTCTGGCTTATGGCTGGAAGTTGGTGCTTCATCTCGTTGGTATTTGACAGGGTGACATGTTTCAACTGAGTGCCAGAAGCCACTAGTGATCCATTACCATAATTAAGGCTGTATGTACAGACTTTTTCTCGTGTATTTTTTTTTCTTTCCTCATTTTTTCAAGGTCTTGAAAAATAAGATAGTAGTTAATATTTGCTGGGGGTCATTTGCACTATCCAGCTTTCACATTCTTTACTCTGTCCCTTAAGTGCAGAAAGCTGCGTTTTCCAGAAAGCAGCAGTGGAAACAGAACAGAAGAGAGATGATTCTGCTTTGTGTGCAGAGGTAGAGGCCATCCTATGGAGCACTTCTAGAAACTCTTAAGACCCACCTCCCCACACACCCCACCCCACTCCCTCAAAAAATAGAAATGTCTGCAGGGTTCGGAACTGCTTTTTCCTTCAACAGCAGCAAAAAGCACACGAATTGCCATGTGATACTTTGTAGTTAGCTGACTTCATCTCCAGGCTGTTTTTCTTGGTCTGGTACTTAGGGAGGAGAACTGCATGCACTGCAGATGTTGTGTCAACGTCATGTCTCTTTGAGGCAGCCCTGGTAACTAAAAGGAAAAAGACCATAGAGAGATGTCCCAAAACAAACTGAACCAAATCCTCCAAAGCCAAGTGAGAGAGGAATTAAAAGTGTTTTTTCTTATTTGTATGTCAAACCAATAGCTAGAACAAGACTCCCCATTGCATAAAGGAAAGCCAGGCATTTGGGCAGAAACTCAAGAGAGTAGAGGAATTAAGTGTATTTTTTTTTTTTTTTTGGTGAAGATTTGAGATCATTGCACAAAGTTTTGGATGGGGCTAATAAGGAAGCCTTAACAGAATTTTGAATGCTGATGTTTTTGTGCTAACAGCCAGAGAGCTTGGAAGAGGCATACTCAGTGTTATGTGTTAACTGTGAGATATAAAAGTCTTACAGCTTTGCTGCTGTATCCTCCCCAAAACTGTTATATGTAAGTTTACATCTATGAAAGTTAAAGTTGTCAGCACATGTTTGCAAAATTAATAGGAGCAATGATTAAGGGAGTGGAGCATCTCCCTTATGATGAAAGGCTCAGGAAGATGGGACTCTGGAACTTGGAGAAGAGGAGACTGAGGAGCGACCTCATTCATGTTTACAGATACATCAAGGGTGGGTGTGAGGAGGCTGGAGCCAGGCTGTTCTCAGGGATGGCCAATGACAGGACAAGGGGCAATGGGGACAAGCAACAGAAGAGGTTCCAAAGAAACACAAGGAAGAATTTCTTCCCTGTTGAGATGAGGGAGCACTGGCAGGGGCTGTGGAGGCTTCTTCTCTGGGGACATTCAGAATCCATCTGAACGAGTTCCTGTGTGACCTACTCTAGGTGTTCGTGCTCTGACAGGGGAGTTGCACTGGATGAGCTTTCGAGGTCCCTTCCAACCCTTAAGATTCTGTCATTCTCTAATTCTGGGCCTGACTGAATATACATTGTTTTCTGGTAACTCTCAATCATCTCTTGTGGTGTTTTCATGCAGTTGTTGTTAGTCATATGAGTGCTGGTACATAATGACAATGACCTACGCCAAAACAATAATGTTTAAGGAATCTTGTGAAGAAAACCAAAAGGAATCCTGACCTTGAAAGTTTGTGTAACGGGGCTGGAGAGGCTGGCCACTGCTCTGTATGCCTCCGTCCTTTGCCTCTGCCTCCTGTGCTTAGGCCTGACACTGCAGAATCACAAAGGGCTGCTTTTCCAGAACTTGTCAGAAAATGTAATGCAGAGCTAAAGAAAAGTCAGTGCTGGTTTTGTATAAATTAACTGTACGTGGAAGAAAGGAATGTGATCCCTGTTGTCAGGAACCGGCCTGGTTTCTGAAGCAATATTGCTACTTTTAATCAGTATAACCATGGGATCCTGGGGCAGCAACTCTGCCAGACCTGGCTGCCTGGCTTTCACTTATCTGCACTTAGAGCCAGTGTACGGGTCCTAGCTGAGGGTGCTGGCAACCTGCTGTGGATGGGACACATCAGGGTGCCTCTAACTGAAGCCTGACTGTGTTCAAGGCCTGAAGCGGAGCCAGTGGGAGCTGAGAGACTGAGCTGGCTCAGAGAGAGCTCCTGGGGTGCCCTTGCATTGCATTCTAGAGCACTGATGATGAGCAGAGAGCTGCTGACAGCACTGACCTGAGCCTGGAAACTGAAAATAATAGAGCTGAGTATAGTAGTAGATTGAGGGAAAAGAAAAGCTGAGACCTTCAAATGTCTTTGGCTGTATTTATCATCTACCTGTAGGAAATGAGAGGCAATGAAGTCTTGGTGATATTTTCATCGCAGATCAGGTTTGTTTATCAGAGGTTTTTCATTCCAGTGATGGCTAGGAGAATGCTTCTGCCTGCTGTAGTGTTGGAGCAGCTCAGCAGCCTCCCCACTGAAACAAAGTGTAGGGGATATGGTGTGGATCTTTGGCCAGCAGTGGAGGGAAGTTGAGAGGCCATGGGAGCTGGTCCTGCAGACTCCCTTAGCTTGGGTACCCAGGACCTGCAAAACCAGGCAGTGGTTTTGAGTCTGACTTGTATAATGGGCTTTTTATCTGTTACTGTTGCTTTTATTACATTATTTTTCCTACTACCAATATGACAGTGCTACTGACCTTCCATTTTTCTGTAAGACTGTGTACTTTACTTCCCGTTTTACTACTGAAGGGTGCCTAAATCTATGGCTCATGTTGAGGGAGGGGTGTTTAAGTGTGTCTTTTCATGGATTTACTGTCTGTTTACACAGTCGAGAGTTGCTGTAGACATCAAGAGCTGTCTATACAGCAGTTGGTCTCCAGGCCTCCACAAACACTGAATCAGTTTGTAGCAGAGGGTAGTTTTAGTTGGAGCAAGGGAGTGGAGGAAGTCTTGTTGCTTGAAGAATGAGTTCAAAATCTTCCACTGAAGTTTGGGGACCAAGTTAAGTGTCCCTGAGTTATTAATTCCTGCTCTAAGCAGGGAATATTTATGTGCTGCTTATGACTTCTTAACGAAAACCTGTCTCCTTGGCTAAGAGTGAACTCTAATAAGACAGAGCCTAGCTGCTGTTGGCATGAAAATGGGAGCAGTTTTCAAGTTTCCTTCATATCTGACTCTTCCCTTAAATTTTTGTTCTAAAACTCCTGCATAATTAACATGCAGTTAATCATTTGGCAATTAATTTAGCAGCCATCTGTCATTTTGCATATTTTGTAATCTAGTAACAGTTGCAGCCATTGGAAGAGACAATTTGCCAGTGAGCCTGAGATAATATGATGGTGTCAGTTCATCCCAGGCACAAAACAAACAGAGACTGCACTTTCATCCTTGAGAAAAACCTTTCAAGTGCATCCAAGAATTCCACAGGGCAAATGCCAAGTCTCTGCATCTGTGTCTCCAAGCTATACTCAGACTTTCTTCCATTTCTTTTTACCTCTAGGGATCCACCATGCACAGTGTGTCTAAACCGATCACTTACCACCAGAATCATCTGTGGTTTGGACATCTTTGATATCTTTGGCTCATCCCTCACAACAACATCTGAGGTAAGACTCTAATTAAGGACTGTTGTTTCTTCTCTTGGAGATTAATATTCTTGTACTTCTGTGGCCTCTGCTTTGAGACTTCCTGAGTAATGTCAAGGACTGAGCAAATTACTCGGAACTTCTTGTCAGCTATGTTCCTTTTCAAAAGTTTAATTAGCAGAGAATAACACAGTTTGAAATAAATGTAACCAAACCAAAAGCCAGATCCTTCAAAGTGCTTAGCTTGTTAGCAGTAAAACTCTTAGGACTATATCTCTTTTGAAATGGTACAAGCTTAAGGCAGTTAGCAGGACTGTACAATCAGTGAGTCCCAAAACTGCTTTTGCACACACCTGCAGACAAGATAAAAATACAGAACACCTGGGGATGTGTGTGTGTGTGTATGTATGTATAAAATGAGCTTTAAATTTTTTTTCCTTTGTACTGGATGCTGCTATGTGGGCTAAACCAACATAATGCTACTAGTGTACTTTAGAATTAAATCAGTCCAAAAGTCTCATTGTTTCCTAACAAGCTGTTCTGCAGGACTCTGTAACTCTCACGTCTGGAATAGAGACCACGTATTTGTTTTTACTGTTGTCTTGTGATGTAGCAGGAGTTACTGTTTGAGTCACTTCAAGTGTTCACAAATGTCAGTGAAGCTGATGGGAAAAGTTTAAAATAGATAGAAGAAAGTGCTTCTTGATGCAGTGGGTAGTGAACTACTGAAGCTTGCTGCCATAGTTTGTAGAGGCAGATGGTATGAACAGGTTCAAAAAAGGATTCAACACTGATGGACCAAGAGTCTATAAAGCAACAGTAAGAGGATTGAGCAATATATCCTGCAACATCTTTGTTACAACAGCTTTGAGGGAGTAGAAAGTAAATGGAGAGCAGAGAGTGACCAGATTTGACACACTCTCACTAGATAGTTATCTCATTGCCACCATCCAGAGTCAATATCCCATGGGTCTGACTCAGGAGGCAATTCCTACATCCTCACATTGTTCATCTAACTTGTACTTGAGCAGGTTCAGGCTTGGCTCTAGGAGTCCAGTCCTGTCAAATCTACAGTCAGAAGTGGACTCTTTCTGGAGCCCTTTTGCTAGCACGAGTAGCACAGGCTATTTCAGAACAGACCTAAGACATATTGGCTAGTCTCTGTAGGAAACATAGTTACCTTGACTTTTCCAAAGGAGCTATACTTCAAAATGCAAATAGCAAGAATCATTTCTCACCAAGCCTCGTACTTTCAGAGGTAATATATCTCTGGCCATTTCCATTAGTTCGTTGTCCTTCCCCAGCACTGTCCTTTGGCTCAGTCACTTGGCTTCTATGTGAGGCGTGAGTGGATCTGAGTGGCATTTGGCTAACATACTCTGAAACACTTGGTTCATCTGAAAGGTTTTCCTAGTACTAGCTATTTCTACAGCTACTTTTTTTCCCCCCCTTTTTTTTAATGAATGGGTCAAATCAAGGACAATAAATGCCAAAGCAAAAGGCTTTTTTCCCCTCATGTAAATACAATACATATGTCATTTATGAGACCTACAGGTCTTGGATTTTTTTTTCCCACTTGAATGTCTTCAGTGCTGCAAAATACTGCTTGCCTTGAATGGGAGTTTTCTTTTTGCATTCCCATCACTTCACACTGTAAACACTCTGATATCCATCTTTGCTGTCTTTTTTTTTCACAGAGTTTATGCAGTCAGAAATCTCTGTTTAGTGTCAGATCATCAGCTGAGAGACATGTGTTGCTCAGGCTCCAGTGAAGCCACATTGACATTCTTTGGCTAAAGAGAGCTGGGGCAGTATCTCTGGGATCACAATGTAGAGTGTTTCATATTTCTTTTTGTGGTTCAACACTTGGAAGAAATCTAGCAAAAAACAATGTGAATTAAAAATGGAAACTACTTCTCCAGCCCTCTCTGCATGCTGGCTTAGCGATTACAGGAATTCACTGGGCATGCCTTTTCCTTAGCACAATGCAAACATCTTCCAAGCAACTTGGGTTTTAAAATATACACAGTTAAAATGTTGAAAATCAGTGTTAATCTTGCCTTCTTCTGACCCTGTCACTAGAGTTGAATGTACTTTATCACAGAGTATCTTTTAGGTGACTGTACCCCAGTAGCAAAAGCCTTTGGTTCTTCCCATGAGCTTGCCTACTGATTGAATTGATTTCATTGTTTGTAAGGTACAGATCGAAGGCATCTCAGCACATCTAACACACAATTAAGAAGTGTGAAAGAAAAGCCAGCCAGTTCATACACAAACTCAATATAATAAACCTAAGAACCTGGCACAAAAGGCAAAACCAGTAACTGTCAGGGAAACCACTTTGGTAGTAAAAGAGGACTTCAGATACTTTGAAAATACTGCTCCAAAAGCCTATTTAGGCACAAAGCATTCTTGTCACACTTTGCAAGAGCCGTGATTAAAAACTATTTGAGGGTAAAAGTGTTTTCTGGTATTTATCAGTGGGTCATTAACCTTAACAATATCAACATTTCAATTGTCAGCAAGATTAAAAAAGCCCATTATAGCAAAATGAGCACATTGTACATAGAGATATTGGAGTGCTGATGAATTACTAGCTCTGCTCAGATACAGACTTCAATATGGTACAGCCTTCAGTGTAGTGAGAAATAGAGGATGAATTAATTGCTGCGTGTAGCATAATGGTGAAGAGTTAGAGGCAAACTAAATGAGATGGTTTAGCATATGGAGAGACTTTCAGGTTTTATCCACAAGAAAAAAGAATATGCATCAGCTTTCAGTTTCTGTAGATGATGCCAGTAATGATGGCACAGAACAAAACAGACTGGACTAATGTGGTCTGTGGTTCCAGGCCCTTATTTAGATATAGATGAGAGAAAGTGTTGAGGCAGGAAACTGGCTGATTCCACAGAGACAGGGCACTGGATATGAAGATCACACAAACAACATCCTACTGTAGCTACTTGGTCCCTTATTCACATGGTTCCAAATAAGGATAATCATCTGTGCCTCTAGATTTTGGGCTTGGAATTGCATGCATGACGTGCAGGATTTAGGGCTTATATGGTAGGCCTTGCTAAATTGTTACCTGTCAATGCTTTGTATGTATAACATGCTGAAACCTGCCGTAGAGAGAGCCATAGGCACAAAACTCCTCTCAGAGGAACAGTCTTTTAATTTCATAACCAGTGTTGGTGCTTTTGAGTGAACCACTGTGATGGAAAGCTCAAGGAGGAATAGGCTGGAGAGAGAGAGATGTGGTTGGGACAGGAAGGATAAAGGCTCATTCCAGATTTCCATGCTATATTGAGGTAGAAAGGGGCTATGAACCTTACGGTGACAGGATCTTCATCATCCTCTTGGCAGCAGAGCCACAGAGAGTTTGTCTGGAAGGAAGAAGCTCTTTTCTGCATCAGAGGCCACTTGCCTGTGCAGGGTGCAGAGGCATAAGGTCCTTTGTACTCTCTGAGGTAAGAAGGGCCAGGAAACGAAATGAGTGCTGACAGCTCTGCTGGCTACAGTGCAGGACCACTGACTGTCTTGCTTTCTAGTGCAGCTTTTAAGTTATAAAAGTAAAGATATAGCAGGAGCCTTTGAGAAAGCATTTCTGTTGCTCTCTTTTCCCTCTGCTGGTTATTTTTCTCAGTGTGTGTGTGAGAGAATGCTGCTAGGGGTTCATTTATTCCTGTCAAATAACTTTCATTACTCTGATAAACTTCCACTTTCTGACAGCTTTACTTTCTGGATTTGGAATTGTCATGCTTTTCTGAGGTTTCTTTCTGACCTCTAGGATATAAAAGGTAAGAGACATATCTAGCATTTGTGAATGTCTTAGAAATATCAGAATTCAAAAAACCCTGGCAGTTCCTGTCTGGTAGAGCTAATTTCAAGCTCTAGTAAGACCATGGAAAGACACTGCAAATCAAGCCAGAAGGCAGCCCTAGGAGCAGGCTGATGCTCAGTTTTTAAAGTGAAGCATTGGTGCAGAGATGACTGGAAAGGTCAGCCACAGCTGACAATTACACATCATCCAAAAACAGGTGGAGGTCTGGGACTCAGCAGCCTCCTCTTCCTTTATGTGTTTTTGTTTGGTCTGCTCCTAACATAGGCATCCAGTCCTTTCTGCTATAACAAATGCATGCTCAGCTAAGAACACATCAGGGATGGAGATAATGTAGTGGGTTTGTGTGGGCAGGTTTTGGTAGTGGGGTGCTACAGGAATGTCTTTAAAAAATGAGCTGCCAGAAGCTTCCTCTGTAGCTGATGAGGCCAGTGCCAGTCAATTCTAAGCTGGACCTGCTGCTGACCAAAGTCGAGGCCATTAGTGATGGAGGTAATGCCTCTGTGATTAACATACTGGAGAAGAAGTTGCTGCAGATACAAAACTGCAGCAGAAGGGAGTGAAAATGTGAGATGGTCTCTGCAGACACCAGGGTCAGTGGAGAAGGAGGAGGAGAGGTCCTAGGCACTGGAAGAGAGAGTCACCTGTGGTGAACACCACGGTGAATCAGTTGTGTCCCCGCAGTCCATGCAGACTATCTCCAGTGGGAAGGACCCTACACTGTACCAGGGGAAGTGTGACGAGGCCTCACCCTGAGAGGAAGCAGCAGCAAAGTCCATCTGTGATGAACTGAACATTAGCCCCATTCCCCATCTCCTGTGCTGCTCAGCGGGAGGTAGAAAGATTCAGTTTTATTTCTCATTTCATTAGTTCTCTCCAAGTTGAGTCAGTTTCATCCGTGACTGTAATTGCTGAGTGATCTTCCTGTCCTTATCTCAACTCGGGAGCCCTTTTCTATATTTCCGTCTCCCCTGTCCAGTTGAGGAGGGGGAATGATAGATCGACTTGGTGGCACCTAGCCAGGGTTAAATCACCACAGATGGGTTGGTACAAAGTTCTGTTCAGAAAAGCTCTTGTACAGGCAAGGCTGACATACATATTTTTGGGTTTTCCAAATAAAACCAGAAGAATATGCAAGACCCTCTGTGAGGTGCCCTGCAGATAGAGTAGGTCTAATGCTTTTTGAACGGTTGCTGTGTGGGAATTACTGTTCCATAATCTGGGTACATGTTCAACACATTTATGGCAGTTCCAGTGAGTCCCAGGAGAGGACTGTGCATATATGCAAGGGCACATGGCACTTGTGTGGCAGCTGTCTGTGCAATCCAGCCAGCAAACAAACAGCCAGTGCTCAGAGGGAATGTACTAAAGTGTCCCTACATCCAGTGACACCTGCTTCTCCTTTCCTATTACACTCTCTCTTCCTGTCAGAGAGCCCTGTTGGAAAAGGGGTAGTGATCTCTCCTTTTCAAATAGCAGAGGTTTCCACATGTGACTGCACAGGTGTCCTGAAGTGCGTCACCCACTGCAGAATTATAAACACCTGCTTCATATTGGGCTGTAAGAATGAAACTTGGCTTGAAAACGGGATTATTGTGAATGAAGACAACTTGGCTTTATATTAATGTGGTTTCTGGGGAAGTCTTACTCATAACATTTCATTTTGAAATGTTTTGGAATTTGCCAGTTAGCTGCCAAAAGACACTTACAAAGGGGAAAGAAACAATTGCAAATAAAAGCAGGGGGCTGATGAAGATGAAATTACCACACTCGTGTTCTTTGCAAATCTGAAAGAGCCCTTGGTGGCATGTGAAAGCATTTATGATGCCAGAATGGACTTGATGTGGATACTACTTGAAATGAAAGAAAGATACAGCAGCAAGAATAGATACTAGAAATATGACCTAAATGCAACTGAGTAAGAATCTGCTTGGATAAAGCCATGGAGGGCATCTGGGAGGCAAAAATAACTATAGATCCAGAGATTCAATGGCATGGAGGGAACTAGATGTGCAGTCCAAAAAGGATAGTGGACAGCAAATTATATGAACTTCCAGGGCAATGCAAAGAGGCAGGTAGGAGGTCAAGGCAATTGTCATCTCCAGAAGCAAAGATGAGATGTCATCAGAGCACAGAGCCTTTCTCTGTGTATGTCCAGGAGGAAAAACAGTAGCTATAAGAACATTGATAGGATAAAGCACAGATAATTCAGTGACCAGAGATGGGAATAACAACTAAGGTGATAGAAATACATTTTTATAATTAAAGAGAAAAGATTGTCAAATGCTTTAGCACCAATTTTCACAGAGCAAAGAGAACTCTTTGGTAGATTCTCCTGCCCTACACCTTTGTAATTAACAAGATAAGGTTTGGAGAGTGTAGGTGTCCATAGAGTCTCTAAAAAGGCATGGTAACTCTGCCAGCACCTGCTGTAAATGAAGCTGGAGGAGGCAACATCTTAGGTTAAGAGAAATCCTTTGTTTCTGAAGATTTTAGGCCACATTCTACTTTCTTCACATCTCTGCACTTCCACTAAGGTAAATGAATTACCTGAAGGAGGTATTAAATGAAACATTCGGATTGATGACAGACAGACCCCCTTGATAAAGGCATCATTCACCACCATTAAAAAGACTGAACAATTAACAATAGGGATAATTGAAAGTGTAGTGTCTGATTTATATATAAATATTGTTATGTGTGAAAACATTTATTGTTAGCAAAACAACATTCATGGCATGGCATCGATAATGTCCTGCAAACTACCTGCCATTTATTCACCTGGTAAGAATGAAGCATATCTAGTGAAATAGTGGCAAATATTGTTCAGTGTCCTCCAAGACATCTGAATATTTATTGTCAAATACTTCACCTGTTTTCCTCTTTGCACATCTTGAGTTCCTGAAATTAGGTTGCTTTAACTTAATGATTGCCAGCTCCAAAGTGAGTGGAAAAGACTGAGTGGATCATTTGCATACATCTACAAATGTGCACATTCTGAACAGTTTTCTGGAAACAAAAACTATTTTAAAGAACACATTTAACAAGTGTCATGGGAAAAATCACCTTCTCAAATTTCTCTTGCTATTTTCGGTTGACTTGAAACAGAGAGGAAGAAATACAAGAACAAAAGATAGTTGGGAGGCGTGAAACTGAGTTCCTCTGTGACTGTGGCTTATAAATATTTGATATTACCCTCCGCCTAGATAGAGCTTTGTTTGTGGAAATCTGGCAGCAGATGTTTGACTTTACCTGGTATCTACTTTGGCAGCACGTTTTACTTCCTTGTTTTGCATGACATGGTCCTGGAGCCATGTTTCTGTATTTTGAGTCCTTTGGGGGGGACACTTGGCTAGATCCAAAAGCTGGAGAACTGATGGGAAGTCTTGCAGTGACACAGTCACCTTTGAATCGGATTCAGTCTTGCTGTTCCTGTGAATAAGGAAAGGGAAAATGCTGTGCTTTGCATGTGACTATTTGATGAAAAACACCACTTCTCATCTTTATCATCATGATAATAAACTAAACATGAGCAGCAATATGCCCTTGTGAGCAAGAAGCCAGTGGCATCCTGGGATACATCAAGAAGAGTGCGGCCAGCAGGTAAAGGGAGGGTCTTCTCCCTCTCTACTCTGCCCTGCTGAGGAGTCCTGTGGATCTGGAGTCCTGTGTCCAGTTCTGGGCTCCTCAGCTCAAGAGGGACAGGGAGCTGCTAGAGAGAGGCCAATGCAGGGACACTAAGATGCTGAGGGGACTGGAACCTACTTCTGCAGGGGGGTTGGACTGGATGATCTCTAGAGGTCCCTTCCAACCCCACCATTCTGTGATTCTATTATCTTGTCAAATTGCACCCCTACCATAACATTTCTAGAAAAACTTATTACAAGTTTGTACTGCAGGTCTGTATGTTTTGAGAGTAAACACAGAAATCTGATCGTTTTAACTAGAAAGTAGTTTCTGTACCAGCTACTAAAATATTTGTCTTGCCTTTGATTCCCACTTTTGGAGTACTGTTGTTTTTAGTACTCTGTGTTCATAACAGAGATGGTCTTTCCTGCAAAGAGCTATGCAGTGCCAAAGAACATTTCTTACTGCTATTTGTTAGTGTCTACTGGCTAGTTAAGTACCACTGCAGATGTACAATAGTCTGAATTTGCTAGAACTTAAACCTCCAGAAATATATCCCTGCTACCATAAAGAAAACTAGACCAAAATATTATTGGTTACAATGAGCTGTAAGCCAGTGAGGAGAGCAGTAAAGGGAGGAGAGATTTCAGTGTCAAAAGTTCAGAGTGGAAGCTCTTTTTCCACCACTGTTAAATACCTTAGAACAGGAATGACCTTATCTGTCATACTTACACACTTGTGTGCCATACTGTACCCTGGCAAAAGACAAAAATACAAGAGCACTTCTGTGGCCATTCCTCCTGGAGTCTTACCCTGTTTATGGTCTTGTGTGGGTTGTAACTGTAAAAGGAAGAGCTGGCAGCAAATGAGCCGAAGTCTCTTGCAGGTTTTTTTTTCCTTACAAAGCCTTCTGACCTTGAAAAGCCTTAAAGCCACATTCCCTGTGAAAAATAACTTCTACTTAGTGCTGAGCACGTGTTTTGTTGCACAGACAAATAGACAAATAACAATGCGAGTACATGCCTTGATCATTTATCCTCCTCGGAGGGTCATAAACCATGAGTAAATGCAACAAAAGCAGAAGATTAATAGTGGCTGCATAATGCTGAGCATTTTTCATAATGAATCTCTACAGAGAGAATCAGTAAGTGTCACTAATTGGTAGGCGCTTGTTGTGCAAAAGGGCCCGATCCTCCCTGTGGTAGAGTTGGAGGCCAGTCTCTGGTTCGTTGGAGGGAGAGAGCAGGAGCAGGCTCCTCAGGAACTGCAAAGGCTACAGTTTAACAGATGGCACAATTCAGGCAAAGGCTGTGTGCAATGTGGAGCAAAACCCCAGTAGCCTGCAAAGATGGTACCAGATAGTCTGTCTGGTGCAGGGGCAATTGTTTGCAAACCCACTGATGGCTATTCAGGCTTTAGGAGAAACAGAAGGTTGGCCACAAGCCAGCTGCTGAATTTAACATGTATTCAGCTGAATGACTAGGCTGGCATAATCATAGAATCCTGCAGTGTCCTGCTGATCTCCTTCAGATCTCACTATCTTGTTGGCTGCCACTGACGCTTGTCTCTTTTGCCTCCTGTGGATCCAAGGGTCGTGTGTGGGAAACTGCTGGAATGACTGCCTGCCCAGCATTTTCCAAACGTTGTCTGGAGCAGCACATATGCACTGGAGTACCCCGTGTTGGTTGGTGTGGAGGGCTGTATGGGTCTGGGGAAAAACACTTGCATCAAACTTTTATCAAATTTGCTTTGTTGCTTAAATTGATTTTCTTTTTAGGTCTTACAGAAAGAAGATGATCGTATTATGTCTTTTTTTAGTGCTCTAGCTCTGAAATTACAGATCCAGTATTATGCCAAGTAGAGGTGCCCAAGCTGGCTCCCTGGAACAGTGCTGTGTTTGGGCAGGAAGCTGTGCCAATGCAGCTGTGCTGCTCCCAGTGTCTACGCAAACTTGGCTCTCTCTGCGCAAATCTGCCTGTAGTGTATGGGCTCAGACTCTGACCATACAGAGGCGAGCTGGTACAACACCTAGCACTTCAGAGCCCTCTGTCAGACCTCCCACACTGTGATGATGGTGGCCCAAAAGCCATGAGCTCTGGTTTGAGCTGGCCACTTGACTTTTGAAATTGCCATGCACACGTACTGCAAGGCTCTTCCTGTTGCCAGCTCCCTGAAATGTGAAGCCTAAAATGATTTGGGCTCTGGTGCCTCCAAGTGAAGTCAGAGGAGGTCATCTTCCACAAATTTATCTAAAAAGCTGCCTGATGACGTGAATCTTTTCCATTTCACCAAATCCAGAATACCTGCATCGTAAATCCCTGCTCACAAGCTCCATAGCATTGTTTAGTATCTCCCTGCTCTTGTACAACTCCAAGCTTCTGTCATGGTCCAGTCTGAGAATGACACTGGAATGGCATCTCCCTGCAAAAGGGAAGATGTGGGACAGATGGAGAACACATGAAAGGAAGAGCATACAGGGCTTTCCCAGCCTCTTTCTGTCTTCATCTCTCTTAGGTAAGGGGACTTTGTCCCTTTCTCTGTTCCTCACTCCTAGTTTTAACTAGCTCTTCTTAGTTTCCTGTATCCTGTAAAAATTTTGATTGTCTTCTTCCAAGGAGGCAGAAAAACAGGGAAGGCAGCTTGTTAAGCTAGGTCAGACTCAGAGGAAGGTCACTCCACAAATGGCTCTGGTGAACAAGCCTATGAGGGAAAAGCTATCAGTGCTTTGAGTGTCTCCACTGACCAGGGGTGTGCTCTTTCACTTGTTGCTTTGCCTATTTCTAATTCTCTTCATCTCACCCACTTTTTCTGGCTATTTGTGCTCTTGTCTTTGTGCAGTGTCTTGAACACAGTGTGGTTTCAGTCTGGCTTCTTGGCACTGCTTTAACAGAGGTATTTCTGTTCCTAAGAGCAGTCAAATAAAATCCAGCAGGCTTGGAACATGAACGTTTGTGGTCAGTCTCAAAACCAAAACCGAAGTAGCAGCTTTGTTCTTTTCAGACAGATCATCAGTTAGGGCCAAAATCAGTAACATGTCAGTATGACTTACAGACTCAGGCTGCTTTTTAATAAGCATCCAAGCTACATAGCTGACATGATATGGACATTCATGCAATGTTTACCCTGCAATTTTTGAGAAGCTTCTGAACTCTCGGGGATGAGTAACTTCAGAGCACTCTCTGTTAGTGGCGGCAGCAAGAAAACCAATGTTATGTGAGGCAAAGATCTGAAAGAAAAGAATGCAGAATGTCACCAAATCCCCTCCACTGAAGCCAAGGAGAGTCATAGCCTGCTCAGAGCATACATTCCTAAACTGCAGCATCAAGTACTTCAGGGGTAATCTGAGATTATCGCCTCCAGAAAAACTGCTTATGAAAAGAGGGACTGGCTGCCAGATAGGCATCTCTAAAGGGAAAGGAACTTCTCTGCTGCAAACCAAGGAGCATATGCTCTTCCCTCCATGCTGCACTGTATGGTAAAGGAGCAGGGCTTTTAGCAGAGCTGTCTTGACACACCAAACATATGTCTGATATTCAGCAGCCCTGGCACAAGTGTAAAAGCAGGACTTGGATGGTGAAATCTGAGAAGGTGTCAACCAAGGCCACCAATGCACAATGGATCAGAGCTGAAGTATATTGCTAGAAGAAGAAATCCCCTGCAAATCCCTGTTCTCTCTTTATTCAACATCTCGTATACTGTTATTTACTGGTACTCTCTATAATTTGCACAATTGCAGGTTGGGACTCACTGAAATTGAAAGGAGATCTTTAGAGAGCAGATTTCAACTAGTATGTTGTATCCAGGCAAGTTTCCTCAATAGGCAGGTTTCCTCCATATGCACATTTCTGGGCCTGACTGTTCCACTCATTTACTTGGGAACAGTTTACCAGTGCTTATGTTCCCCATGCAGATCAAGGGGACTGAGAACCTTCTTCTCCTTGTTGCTTGTTAAAACGTTACCTCTGACAGCTCCATCTTCACAGTTAAAAATAAGCTTTTGCCAATGCAGTTCCTGCACTATTTCAAGGGACCTTGAAAGATCATCTAAGTACAAGCCCTGCTTATAAACATGAAACTGTAAGAAGGCAATGTTGGAATCCTCCTCTAGGCATAAGTATAGTAGGCTCTTTTCTAGGTAACTTGGTGTCAGAATCAGGGAAACAGCCCTTTCCCCACAGCCCTTATGTCAAAGCTCTGGAGAATCAAGGTAGTTAGTGCTGTCGTTAATGGAAAAGACTTTCAGATAGTGTAGCAATTATACTCAATAGGTGAATGAGTCCCCAAAACTATGTGAACCAGAATATGAATGTGATAACTTACTGGAAATCAGGCATTGACCTGACAAAAAAAAGGGAAAAACAAAAGGCTTGATTGTGCTTGCTAATACAACTGAAATCAGCTGTGGAGGATTGGCAAGACAATTTGCCTTCTGAGGGTTTGTTTTCATTGCTGCATGATAGAGTGCACCTGGAGCAGGAAAGCGTGTTGGCTAGTGATGAGGAGAATGGGTCACACCTGAAAACTCTGGCTTAAATTTGCAGCTAGAAGTGTAGGGTTATATAATAGCTCAAGGTGAAGTGTAAGCTTGTGGTTTTAGGTATGCAAGGTAAAACTTTTCTGCACTTCTTCCCTGGCTGCCTCAGAGAGACAAGATTTAAAAGAGCGAGTACTGTGGAGATTTTTGTGGCAAGGCAAGTAACTGTATTCTGAAGGTGTTTTGTTGTCTGAATGGGGGGGGGGG